>JAJPUD010008578.1:0-31338 GCA_023553655.1 Myrmecobius fasciatus | reverse complement strand
CTTATCTCCATTAAGATCTATTTTTACTTTTGCTTTATCTGATATCAGAATTGATACCCCTTGCTTTTTTTTTACTTCAGTAGAAGCATAATAAATTCTTTTCCAGACTACTTCCTTTACTCTGTATGTGTCTCTATGTCAGTGTTTCTTATAAATAACATATTATAGGATTCTCTTTTTCAATCCCCTTTGTTATTTGCTTTCATTTTATGAGAATTCATCCCATTCACATTCACAATTATGATTACCAGCTCTGTATTTCCCACCATCCTATTTTCTCTCCTGTATATAGTTTTGTTCTCTCTTTTGATCCTGTACTTAATTATGTATTTTTTACTCACCCCACCCACCACCTTATCTTCTGTTAATCCTTCCCTTCTCTTACCTTTTTTTTTAGTGTTTCTGCCCTTGCTTATACCCTACCATTCCCTTTTCCTTCTTTCTTTCTCCTCCTGCTTCTTTATATGATTAAATAAATTTCTATAGCCAACTTAATGATTAAATTATTCCGTCTTAGAGCCAAAATTGACGAGATAAAGCTTCAGACAATGCTCATCCCCCTACCTTTTGTCCCCTGGATCATAATAGGTCTTCTGAGCTTTTTGGTGTGAATTAATTATCCCATTATACCTTCATTTTCCTTTTTTTAATGTCTTTTTCTTTGATGTCATGTGGCAAAGACCATTCACAACCATATCCTTAGTCCATGTAATGCCCTACTTTGTCTGCCCCCGTGTCAGATACAATTCTCAAGAATTATAGATATTGTTTTCCCATCTATGAATGTAAATAATTTAACCTTTATATGTGTGTGTGTTTGTGTGTATATATATTTCTCCTATTTACCTTTATATGGTTCTCTTGACACCTGTGTTTGTAAGTTAAATTTAATACTTAATTCTATTTTTTATAATAGAAATGATTGAAAGTCTCTTACTTCAATATAGCTCCATCTTCTCACCTGAAAGATGATGATGAAACTCACTAGGTAGTTGATTCTTGGTTGACAATCCCAGGTCCTTTCCCTTTCTGAATATGGTATTACAGGCCCTCATGAATATGATATTCCAGGCCCTCCAATCCTTTATCATAGAAGTTGTTAGATTGTGGGTAATCTTGACTGTTGCTCCTTGATATTTATTTTTTTTGGGGGGGGGGAAATCTGGCAACTTGCAGTATTTTTTCCCTTGATATTATAGTTTTGGAGTTTCACAACAATGTTCCTTGGGATTTTCCTTGTGGGGTTTCTCTCTAGAAGTGATAGATGAATTCTTTCAATGAGCATTTTAATGAGCTCCTACAGAGCCCCCAAATTTACATTATATTTGTTTTGTATAAGCTCTTAACTTACTTGTCTGTTTCATTCTTCCAAAAAGGTTCTTCAGAGAAAATATTCATTTTGCATTTTTTTCCTTATTATCACCCATATTCAACACAAAGCCTCTCCAAACTATATTCTGATTTTCTCTGCCATGCCAGAGAAATCTCTTCACCCCCAAATTACCCCCAGATTTCTCATGCTGAGAGTACTTTTAGGTCCTCCTACTACCTCCACTTTAAGGAACATGTTCAAGCCAACCACATTTTCATTTCTCTCCAGTTTGCATTCCTGATTCCCTGAACTGTCTCAGCCATGTCTTGTTTACATGCCTCCATCTCTGTTCCCCAGTTTTCAATTCCCTTTTATTTGGTGTTTTTCTCCATTAAAATATAACCTCCTTGAGGTCAAGGGTTTCTTTCTATTTATATGTATATCCCCAGCTCTTACCATGGTGTCTAAGACATAGTAAGAACTTGATAAATACTTGCTGACTTGACTTGAACTTAGTAGGTACTTAATCTTATTTGTGTAATTTCATTGAAATAAATTTTCCTATCACAATTACTGCTTGCCAAATTCAGTTTTTAAACCCCACCCTCTTACCTAATATATGTTCTCTGCTTCTTCTGCAACCCTTTTGGCATGGTGTACTGTTATGTTTTGTTTTGTTTCCTTCTAATATTTGGATGCTTTGACTACAATTTAGTATGTTATTTATGTGTACCCTTAGTTCTGACACCACAGTTCCCTCTGCTGTGAATTCAATTTATGCTGTTGACCACAGATGACAGCTTACACCCAGTAATATTTGGTTGAACAACAACCACTGCTTTGACATAAAAATTCAATTCAACAAACATTTATTATATTCCTTATATGTAAAGTCATCTACAGGAAGTGCTGGGGCAAAAGAGTGAAAACTTTCCAGTCTCAGTCCTCAAATAGTTTATCATCTAAGAGAAATGATATTTACTAACATATGGCACAATTCAGTGTAATAGAAAGTTGAATGTGGTAGGGATTAAGTAGAAACCAAACTAAGTATTCTAGAGAAATTTGTAGAAGGCGAACAATGGTATTTGAATTAATCCTTGCTGGAACAGCACAATTTCAGTAATTCAAGTAAGGGAATGAATATATTTCGGTTTGGGAGTGGGAAAAGATGGGGCAAGATCAGAGAATACCTTATAACCCAATTTGGTAAAAAAAAAAAAAAAAGACTGTGTGAAAAGATGTGAAGTTAAAAAGCTAAAAAAGAAAGTTGGAATCAGCCTTTGAAAAGCCTTAAAAGGCAGGTTGTGAAGTTTGCATTTTATCCAAGAAGTAATAGAAAGTCTTTATAATAAGCACTGCTTTCTAATAATTAAAAAGATAGTTATGCAACATGATTTTAAGAAATTCTAGTAGCAAATTCCTATGATCAAAAGAGGAAAAAGAAGTCATTCTCTGGCTGCTTTGATATAGCAAAATATTTTCACTGTAGCAAGCTCAACATCTTCATTAATCGGATCTATATTTGCTAGTCAGGTACAAAGCTTTCTTCTTTGTTCTGTTTCTTTCTGTGATGATTCTTTCAGAATTCTGGCATACTCGAGTTGGTGGTAGACTTTCCATCTCTATTTTATTGCTGTCCTGTGTGAAAAATAAAAGGGAGAGGAGAGAAGAAGAGGTGATAGACCACAAAGAGGGAAAAGATAACATACACATACAATATGTTGCCAGGAAGAAATAACTTGCAAATGAGGCTAAGAAGAGGGCACAATGAAAAGTAAGAAAGAAAGAAGAGAAAATATTAAAGGGAAGTGTAAGGGAGGAGAGAGAAAACAGGAAGGGACAAAAAGAAAAATACCAGATAGCTTAAACATGCGAGTGTATCAGAAAGAGTACTGGCTTTGTCATCAAATAACCTATTTTCTAATTCTAGCGTCATCACCTCTGTGACTTTGGGCAATTTATTCTATGACTTCTAAAATTCAATGGTTATATTCCAGGCATTAATTATCCATATAAGTTGGAAAGTACTAAGAAAGACAAAGGGGAAGAACAAAAGGAGGGAGGAAGGGAGGAAGGAAAGGAGGATGTGGGGAAGGAAAGAAATGAAAAGCATTTATTGAACAACTTCTATGAGCCAGGGACTATGCTAAGTACTTCATATATAGTACCTCATTCAATCCTCACAACAACCCTGGTAGATATTAGGATACTCATTATGGGTGATACTATTATCTTAATGTGAAGGGTATTAATAGGGCCATTTTATAGTTGAAATTGCAGAAAAAAGAGATTAAGTAATTTGCCCAGAGCAACATAGATAATAAGTATCTAAAACCAAATTTGAATGCTGGTCTTCCTTATTCCAGGGCCAGCACCCTAATCATGAACTACAAAGTTGCTAAATATATTACAATGCCCAAGTCCTTTAGCATACTTTTAACCTCTCCCTTAAGGTCAGGGTAGGTTCAGAATTCACTCACTTTTTGTGTGTGCACTCCTAATTTATCATCCAATAGGCTCATAGTTCTCACCATGCAAAATTGCAGAGCCCCAACTAGTCCCATGGCCTTATAGGTGTTTATAATGGATCTGTGTGATAAGGTATTAATACTAATTCCTTCTAAGTAACATTTTAACATTTTAATCAGGGACTTGTAGAAACAATGTTACAGTCATAAAAGACTTTAGATTAACCTCAATAAGGTCAAGGGCTTCTGCTGTATAATTCTGGTATTACTATCAGTATCTAACAAATATGCTGCAATTAGTATGTGCTTAAGAAATATTTTTTTTAATTAAAACAACCCATAGGAGTATAATTTTGAGATACCGTAGTGGGCAAGTTTGAAGATTTTGGGGAGGAAGAAAGATTTTGATATTCTTGGAGTTAATAATAATAAAAAATACAAGGGGATAGAACCAAGATGGCCGAAAGTAGACAGGACATTGCCTGAGCTCTCTACAGCTTTCCTCAGAATCAACACCTAGATCAAACCTTTTGAATGGATTTTAGAATGATAAAATACACAAACACAGCACAGACATGGTTCAGGGAGGCCCTGGACTGGGAATGTAATGGGAAGCTCTTTGTCAAAATACAATAGCATTGGCTACTCTAGCCTGGTTCAGAAAGCCAGTGGATCAGCAGGCCAGCTGTGAGCCCTCCAGGCAACCACAGAAGGCAAATTGTGAACCCCTGAATCCCAGAATAACAGGCAGGATTTGGCCAGGCTTAGTGCAGTGGGAAAGCCTGCAGCACCACTAGTTACAGAAATTAGTGAGAAGTTCCTGTCACCCTGCAAAAGAAAAGGGACAATCTTCCCTGTTCCTTAGGAGCAGAACTCAACTTTTTAAAATGAGCAAACAAGTAAAAAGAGCCCTTACCATAGATAGCTATTATGAAGTCAGGGAAGATCAAAACAGAAATGCAGAAGAGCACAGCAATGACAAAATGTCAAGAGGCAAAGTATCAGAGGGGCATATGAACTGGTTCCAAATTCAAAAGGGTCTCTTGGAAAAGCTCAAAAAGAATCTTTAAAGAGAGACGGAAGGAAAATGCGGGAAAGAAATGAGAGCTATACAAGAGAATTATGAAAGTTTTGGAGGAAGCCAATAGTTTGGAAAAGGAAGCACAGAAATTGATTGAAGAAAACAACTTCTTAAAAAATAAATTTAGTAAAATGAAAAAAGAAAACAACAATGAACAGAAGTGGTAAAATAGAGGGAAAATACACTGAACAATACTACCCCTTTAAAAGTACAATTGTCCAAATGTAAAAGGAATTTAAAAAGCTAACCAAAGAAAATATTTCATTTAAAATTAGAATTGGACAAATGGAAGTGAGGGACCCAATGAGACATCAAGAATCAAACAAAACAAAACCAAAAAATGCAAAATACCTAATCAGAAAAACAAATAGATTCAGTAAAGACAATCTAAAATGATTAGACTACCTGAAAGCCATGATGAAAAAAGAGGCTGGACACTGTCTTTCAAGAAACCATAAAAGAAAATTGCCCTGATGTCCTGGAACCAGAGAGCAAAATAGTCATTGAAGCAATTCACTATTCACCTCCTAAAAGAGATCCCCAAATGAAAACTCCAGGGAATGTTATAGCTAAATTACAAAATTATCACAATAAGGAGAAAATATGTCAAGAAGCTCAAAAGAAACATTTCAAATATCAAGGTCAGGATTACCAAAGACCTAGCAGTTTTCATATTAATATATTGGAGGACCTCAAATATGATATTCTAGTGGGAAAAGAATTTGGACAACAACCAAAAATCAACTATCCAGCAAAATTAAGCATTATTTTTCAGGGGAAAAGATGTGTATTCAAAGAAATAGTGGATTTTCAATCATTTCTGATGAAAATACATAGATCCTATAATCTCCCTAAACCGAAGACTAGGTCACCAAATATTCATGAAAAAAATATTTCAACATTTTATGCCTTTAGCCATGAGATCATGCAGTATTGTAGAAAAAGTAAGATTTGGAGTGAGAAAACTATTTCAAGTCTTTTCTCTGAAATCTGTGGGGTGATTAACTTGGGCAAGTCACTTAAACTCCCAAATCCTCATTTTTTTTATCTGTTAAGTAATGATGTGTTATAAACATGTGTTATAAATTTTAAAGCACTGTAGTAGTAAAACATTATAGTTGTTCAAAATTAAAGTAAATTTTACAGAGTAATGATTAAAGCATTTTGGGCTTCTAAAATGAAGACAGAGAGAGAGAGATAGAAACAGATGGAGACTCTGTTGGAGTCTTTGTCTCTGATGGAGACAAAGAAAGTAAGGAAGGAAGGAGAACAGGAAGAGGGGAAGAAGGAATTAAGAAAAGAAAGAAGGGAAGTAGAGAGTGAGGAGGAAATGAAGGAAAGAAGGAAAAAAGAAAGAAGCAAAAAGGAAAAAAGAAATCACATTGGAGCATTTTGGGTTTGTTTTCTTTCATTGACATTTAACCTGTTCAAAAAAATAAATGGCTGTAAAAGTGAAAATTATGCCTACACGGTTACACCAAGTTTTGCATGTACCAAGACACTAACTACTTGATACAAGATTGAATTATGATCTGATCAAGGAAGCTCTTTTTTTGCAGTAATCCTGATCGTAAAGATATATATATACTATTCAACTTTTGTCTGTGTCTCCCAAAATGCATTACAGAAATTCTACTCAATGTTGGGGCTTTAGGATTTTCTCAATATAATGTTAGTAGTATGGTGCCCTCACTCACATCTGATTCTAGCCCTGTGACCATTTAATTTTTTTTTGCTTTTTGCTAAGGCAATTGGGGTTAAGTGACTTGCCTAGGGTCACACAGCTAGGAAGTGTCTGAGACCAGATTTAAACTCAGGTCCTCCTGACTTCAGGGCTGGTGCTCTATCCACTGCGCCACCTAGCTGCCCCACTGTGACCATTTAATTTTGTGGTTTGTTACTTTATTTCTTTAATGACATTTTTACTCCAACTTTCCTTTTTAATACCTTATTTGTCATGGCTTCAGCTTGCTCCCCACACCACACACTTTGCTATTGCATTCAAGGTGACGATTATTTCCAATTGCTCTGACCATTCAATACCAAAATAATATTTAATTTTAAAAAACAGTTTTTGAATTTTAAAAGAATGCCTTTGGTTTCAGAGAGAAGCACGATGTCATTAAATTACTTTGCAATTTCCAAAAAATGATCTAGCCTCCTACCTTCTTCCTATTCAATATTATCCCTGGCTCTGAGAAGTGAAGAGATAAAATAAATGAAAAAAATGTCAGTCCAAAGAGTCCATTCTTTCTCAAGAATCAGTGTAAAGGATAGAGAATGGGAGAGAAGAAAAAGAAGAAACTACTACAGTGAGTCACTGATAGAATTTTATAACTGGAGAAACAGAATGAGAGAAAGAGAAAAAGAAAATGTGATCAGCAGGAAAGAGAAATAGAGAGAACTTTAAAAGTGACTTTGCAGGGCCAAAATCAATTAGAAATTGATTTAAAATTCTTCAAGATTTAGGTCAAACACCACATCTTCCATGAAGCTATCCCTGATCCTTTTCACTGTTCCAACTAGATGTTATTTTTCCCTCCCTCCTAGCAACACATCTCTGTACCTATGCATTTGTAATAGCCTCAGTGGTAGTAATTGGTATACATACCATTTCTCTAGCAAGATTATAAACTTCCTGAAAACAGGAACCATGTATAACTCATCTTTTTTTGTTGTTTTTAATTCCCCCAGGATCTTTGTCTTTTATGCAGCAGGTATTTGAGGGGGATATCATCATCAATGAAAAAATGTTATTTTCTCTTTTATAATTACATTATAATATAATTGGAGAGTTGGAAGGGACACAATGGGCAATCCATACTGCAGAGAAGTACCATAACACAACAAGTGATCATCCAGCATCTGCATGAAATCTTTCACTCCCAAGGTATTCCATTTTACTTTAAGATGGCTCCAACTATTAGAAAATTTTGTTGTTGATACAACTTATATACACCACAATCATGTTTAAGATGAGCAAACTGAAGACCAGAGTGGGGTAATGGCTTAGCCAAGATCATATAATAAGTAGCAAATGCTTTATTGAAACCCAAGTTCTTAGACTCCTAATCCAGTGCTTTTTCTATTATACAGTGATACCTCTTCACATAGCCAAAATTGTTTCTTTCTTTCTCCTTAGTAAACTGCAGTGTCTTGGCTGTTGAATGATTTTCTTCTGTTTACATAAGATTATGTAGGGGAGACCCAATAATCCTACAAACGTATACCATAGACCTTAAAGGTTATGTTGAATCCACACAGCAAATAGAGCTAAGGTCCAAAGGCCTCTGCTGGCATATGGAAACTGCTGCCAAAAGCTAACTATTAATCTGATGTAGTTCAGAAATAACCCTAGAGCAAGAGAGAACCATATTTAGCGTTCAGGTAGCAAGGGTTAGTTGTAATTTGGCACTGAAAAATAGGGGTGAGGGAGGGCAGCCTTTCCGTTTTATTCCTAAGCACTTCCTATTAAATCTCAGTTTAAAATATGTACTTATTCTATCCCTCCCCACTCATGTTGGGCTTGGAGAACATGGTCATTTTGCTGAGCTTGCAGCAGCCTAAATTAGGTTTTGCATAAATTGATATATTTTTCATGTGTGTTATACAGAGATTCTGAAATCACTGTTCACCAGGGCTCCAAGCCCTAGATTGGTTCTTATAATAAGAAGCTAGTTTGAGTTTATTTCTTTACTGGTGGTAATGATAGTAGGCAAAGCAATATAAAACAGTGAATAGAGGACCAGATTCCAGATCAGGAACATATAGATTTTAGTATGCTGACACATACTATCCACGTGACCCTTAGCAAATCTCAGCACCCCAGGTTCTCTAAGAAGAGTTGTAGTATTGCATTGCCAGAAGGAATTTACTGGGAACTCACTGATCAAAAATGTCTCATCAAAAAAAAAAAAAAAAAGTGACACATGGAATGCTTTAAAACTTGAAGACTACTCAACATTTTCTTATCTTATTCTTAGAAGACCCTTATAAAAATAAATACTATAAGTATTAGTATTACCATTTTTATAGATTAAAAAAAGTGAATCTGAAGAGAGGTCATAGGATCATAAATTTAAAGGTATCAGAAAACTTAAAAGCTAACTAGTACAATGAAAAAACTGAGACCCAAAGAAATTAAATGTCTTTCCCAAGATCACACAAGAAGTAATTAATAGTAGATATTAAAATGCTGATCATCTGTCTTACTCCAAAACCAATATTTTTCCAGTGATCTGTGTACTAAACTCTGACTTGCCAGTTAGTTGGTGTTTGACAGTGAGAGACAGGATTCAAATTAAGGACTCTGCAAATCACATTGTTTTTTGTCTGTTCCTCCTCCCAATTCCCTGCAATTTATAGCAATGACTCACACTGATAGTGAATGCAGTTTATCCCAAGCCTAACAGTGAGATGGAAGATACCTTATAGGTCATCTAGTTCAAGTCCTTTATTTTATAGACAAGGAAACAAAAAGATTGAGAGATTGCGTGACTCTCTCAGATAATATCAGTACATGGCAGAGCTGAGATTCAAACCCAGGTTTACAAATGTAAATACAATTCTCTTTTCACTTCTATTAGTCTCAGCTCTAACAGTTCTTACCCTACATAGAAAGTACAATCCAAACCCACCAAAAAAAATTGATAAAGGACAATTCCGATCTATTACTCCATTACACTTACATTGTCTCTTTTCTATTCCATTAAGGAGTTTTAAAGTTCTTATGTTATTCATGTGACATTTTCAAAAATTAATCCATGTCGGCTTTATTCAGTGGACACAAAAGCATCTCATCCTTGTCTCTCATAGGGAAATGTCTTTGCATTCAAATCAGGATTTTATCTTTTTGTGTATAATAAGGTTTTAACTTTGGTTTACTTAATTAATTCCCAACAAGATTCTATTTTCACAAACTACACAGCTAGCTCTTCAAAATCCAGTCAGATAATCCTACTTATTTTCTCATTTACCTACAGTGATTTACAAGAAGTATGGAATTTCTGCCTGGGAACACTTCCACTTGATATGCTGATAATAGTTTTCCAATATATACATTTAAAAGCAATAATTCTGTTAGCCACTTTATTACCAAATTGACTAATACTTGAAATTATAATTCCATCAGAACAATGCATGGCTAGAGACTATTTTCAGATTAACCTTTGGTGCATTTGAGAATCAAATCCACAAAAAACTTTTTGCTGCTTACTTTTCTAAGAGTTTGTCAGTTTCTTGATCTACAAAGAGAAGTCCTTTCTTTAGCATACACTACAGCTGTCTTTCAAAAAATCATGATGAACAGTGGAAAAGATATAGGATTAGGAGTTGGAAAGACTATTTTTAAAATCCTAGGCCTACTAGTAACTAATTGTAGAACTTTCAACAAGCTATTTCCCTTCTCTGGGTACTAACTTCTTTATCTGTAATATCAAGGCCTTGACCTGAATAACCTCTATTTTCTACCTACTATTAAGTTCAACATTCTTTTCAGTGAATCACACTGCCTCCTTCAGCACCGATTTATTGAAACTGCTCTCTTAAAAGTCTCCGGTGACCTCCAGTGGCATTTTCTTAGTCATCATCCTGTGTACATTCTTTATGGCACACAACACCATTGACCTTCTAGCATACATTCTTTAAAATTAACTTCCTTTGTGTTCTGTGATAGAATAGTTTCTTTATTCTACCACTTTTCAGTTCTCTCCTCACTATTTAACTATAGATGTCCTCCAAGTTTCTCCCTAGACTTAGCCCCCTAATTTTATATCTTTATATATATATATATATATATATATACATATATGTATATACACATATGTATGTATATACATATATATATATTCTCTTTATATGTGGGTACGTAGGTAGATCAGTGAATATAGTAATAAACTCAGAATCAGGAAGAACTTAGCTCAAATCCTATATTAAACATTTATTCCAGGCAAATTAGTGAGCTTCTTTCAAGTTGTTTCCTCAGATGTAATTAATGATAATATTATGATATAATAGCATTATATAATACTGATAGAACTACTATCATGCTACTCTGAGGAGCAAATGAGAAAAAATATATAAATTGCTTTACAAATCTTAAAATACTATATATGTATATGTTAGCTATTTATCATTCCCTTAATGCTATTATTATTCCCTTGGAGTGTATGGAATATTCAGAGGGGACTAGCAGCTCTGGTGAGATCAATCCCATCCCATTAAGACTATCTCAGTAGATGGGCCAAACCAGGTTGAGGGTAACTGTCAGGCCTCATATTCATAGGCTATTTAGGAGAATATTGACCTCAAGCTTGTTACTGATTTTCAATGATACTAGAAGAAAGAAATAGTTATAATTTTCTGCCTCATAATCCAATGCACAAGTTGTCATCACCCCAAAATGCCATTGTTCCTCTTCAAAAAGAAAGAATATACAACTTTATTGCCTTGGAGATTTCATTTACTCTCAGCTTCAACTAGTAACTGTGCTAATGGCATCTATTTTGCCAATCATGATATTCACCTGTCCTTCAGTCTCTTGCTTCCAGCTCTCTACAAAGCATTTCTATGATACTAAATTCAACATATCCAAGAAACCTTCATCTTGAAATATAGCCCCAGTTTTCTAAATTCACCATTTGTATCAGTGTTGCTACCATTATTCTAGATTCCAAGTCTGAAAAACTTTGGATATTTCTTTTTATTGCTGAAATCTCTTTGGATATTATTTTCTTTTTAATCATTTCTGCTTTCACAATTAATAGTGGATTCTCAGTTATTTTTTCATTTACAGTATCATCCTTATCTACCCAGATCATTATCATCTCATCCCAGATTACCCATCTCATCCTAGATTTCTGAAATAAACTCATATCTTGACTCTCTGCCTACCTAGAACCTTCCTCTAAGTTATTCTACACTGATGCAAGACTTTTGCGGGATGGAGCTGGGTAAATTGAGGAAGCATTCTGCACCTTCCTTGTTAAAACAAGTAAACAAAAAATGTCCATCAATGAAGATCAGCTTTTCTCCTATAATTTATTGTCTTAGAGAATCATCTGGGACAATGTCTGATTATTTGATATGCCCAGTATCATACAGTCAGTATAGTCAGGGGGAGGGTTTAAATAAACCCAGGAATGTCTGATCCCATGGCCAGCTTTCTGTTCACTATCACATAATGAACAGATGAATAGCCGTCAAGCTATCTTCATCATGCCATTACCAAATCAACAATTTATAATTTTCAAAATAAGGTCTAGGGACTCCTTTTGTTTCCTAAGATCCTTTCATATGATCTGTGAGGTTAAAAAAAAACTATTTTCATGCCAAGATATTTTAATTCCTAATATGATAAATAGCAATAGATATAACCCACATAAATAAAAGTTTTTTTGGAGGGGAGAAAGAAGAGAATTTAATAATCTTAAGAATATAAAGGGGGTCCTAAGACTTAAAAGTTTGAGAACTACTATCCTATGTAATTAAGTTCAAATTTATCTGCTTGAATCTCTATGCCCTGGCCCCAGTCTAACTATTCATACATTCATGTGTATGTGGCAACCTACCTTAGAGGAGCAATGACCAGAAGTACCTAAGAAAAAAGCCCAAGCTAAGAATTGTAAAGAATAGATGAAGACTGGTACATGACAACAAGTAGGAGAGTCAAGTGCTCCTAAAACACACACTGAACCTTAACCTTCTATATAAATGTTAGGTGCTATCATTATTTTTCCATGTTCCTGGCTGTCAAGTACATACACAAAAAGTGTATTTGAAGTCTAATTGCTGTTTTTGTTGTTGTTGTTTTAAGGGGTTGTTTGTTTATTTGTTTTTAATTCATAAATTTCTAAATTATCTTCACATTTGACAGTGTCTTCTTGTCTCTAGAGATAGTGTGAATCTGTCAGTGAATCTGTATTTAAATCTTAGCTGTTACACTTTACTGTGTGACCATGTACAAATTATTTCATTCCCCTGAACTTCAGTCTCCTCATCTGTAAATCTAGTATAATAATATTTGCACTGCCTACTTGACAAGGTTGGACTTAGAGCAATATAGAAATTTGAACAATTATTCCCTCCTGCAATTTTAACTCCATTCAACACTAAAATTTTTCAGGTTCTTATGCTCTTCATTTCCTTGGGTTTTTATGTAACACCTTAAAATTAAGCAGCATCTATCAGCCTGTGGCCTCTGTGCAGTAAATTGTCAGTGCTGCCTCATTAATAAAGAAATGGACCCACAGCTCTGGTGAGCAAGGAATATATTTCTTCCTTCCATCTACACAGGCTCATTACAGTCAAGCTCAGGACTGGGAACGGAGAGTGCTGATTGGCTAGTTTGTAATCCTCCACCACCCTTCCAAACACAGCTTCTTGCAGAGACAGAGCTTTGCTTACAAAAGGATGACACTGAAAAAAATCAGGCAAAGATAAAATGAAAGGAACTTCGTTCTGCCTAAGCATTTTAGCATTTGTTTGCTGCCTCCTTAGATAAGGAAATGTGCAGTGTCTTGCCTATGCTGTTGGCACATGTCCACAGAACACTAGGAATCCTTGGACTGGATCCCAGAACCCAAATCAGACAGAAAAAATGCTGGGGAATGAAAAAAAATATGTTTGCCCCTTTGAATGGAAAACCTATTTAGCTTTTCCTAATTTTAATTCTTCAGTGGGACAAAAAAATGACAGAAAATTCAAACTAATGTCATTTAAAGCTAATATGAAAGAGGAGAAAAATCAAAATGTCCATTCTTCATGTATGTCAAAGTTCCCTCTTTTAGCATAGCTGTTTAAAAAAAGAAATATGAAGGTCAAATAACTTCTTTTCTTGCTCTTGTACTTCTTTTTTATCCTATTTATATTGAAATACTCTGAGTTTCTGCTATAGCTACCTCCAAAGGGAAAATTGTTTAGAAAGAAAACATAATTAAAAGATTTCTCTTTCCCCATATTTTACTTATGTTAGTTACAGTCTCTTTCATATATGAACAGTTAGACTGTTAAAGGGAGCAGAAATGTGCCAAAATAGAAAAATGAATTAAATCAACCTTTGAAAAATAAATTACTGTCTCTTTTCCATGTGAATAATTCAGTTGCATAAAAAATAATAATAGAATGTGCATTAAAAACTTTTAAATTCATTACAAGGTATTTTGGTTTTCTTTTCTTATTACACTATTAGCCACAGACTGGTAGGAAGAATATATAGAAAATTTAGAAGATCTATTTGAAGAGAAAGAAATGGTTGGGACTTCTGTCTTTGAGATCCCTCAACTCATTCACATGCAACTATTTTTTTAGAACTTGAGAAGGTAAAACTCTTAAAGTGATAATCATTTGTAAACCAGTGCTTCTTAATTCATTCCCACTCACAACCCTTTTTTGCCCCCAAAATTCTTACATGATGCATTATATAGGTATATAAAATAGATTACAAATCAAACATTTGCTGATAATAAATCATAACTTCATAATGTCTGCATTCAGTTATGATGCCCTCTATGAAGTGATAACCCATAGTTTAAAAATTTGGTTGTAAACTATGTCACGGTGAATTAAAGAATGTTATTTCATAACTAAGAAAACATTGAACTTTATGAGTTTTGTCTCATAAGGGAAAGATGAGTCACTGAGACCAGGAGATTCTAATCTAAACCATTGAGAATATAGAAGTGTCCAGCAGGAGCAGGTACAGTTAAGTAAGAAGTAAGCACTGAGTTAAAAGATGTTATCAGGAAACAGGAAGATTTTATGTATTATTTTGGAAAGAGTATTAATTGGAACATAGGTATTCTTTCAAAAATTGGCTTCTTAAAGAAAAGGCTAGGAGCTTAAATCAAAAGAGCTAAATTCTGTGGCAGTTTTAACTATTGCCCTTTAGTGTCATTTACAATTTGAAAAAAGTGAAACTTCTCAGTAGTGCCTGATTGCTCTCAGCTGTCCCCTTCCTGTGTCAGAGGGACAAGCAAGGAGTAAAGAGACTGCTGCTACTTTAAATGTAAGATAAAGTTGACTGGACAATGAAGCACCCTGCTGAGTCAAGATCTAGATGATCTTTATGTGCATTGCCCAGGAAGCTAACCTGAGGAGTTTTGCAGTGATCTCTCCTTCCCTGGGAAAAGATATTGATTGGACAATATCAGTTTAACTGAGTGAAGAACTGCTTGGATTTTTCTGCATTGCTTAACTTAAGGTGCCAAATTAAGGAATTCTGCAGTTCTCTGACAAAGTAACTGTTTATAATTATCATAAGCAATGATACTCATTTTCCTTAAATGATGGTTGTGAGTAAAAAGGGCTTGTCACTACTTCATCAGTTTTCTGAGATGAGTAGAAAAGAAGATATGCCAGTAATTATTGTGAATCCAAAGAGGAACAGTTAGAAGAGAAATGGTTTCGTGAGATAAAGATTATTACATAAAGGGGCAAATGACAAAGATTTACTGTACAAGGGCAGCTAGGTGGCACAGTGGATAGAGCACCAGCCCTGAAGTCAGGAGGACCTGAGTTCAAATCTGCTCTCAGACACTTAACATTCCCTAGCTGTGTGACCCTGGGCAAGTCACTTAACCTCAATTGCCTCAGCAAAAAGCAAAATATATATAAGATTTACTATACAAAGTTGTGAGTTATCCTCATCATTCATGTATCCCTGCAATGTTTCCATAAGTATAGGCCTATTTTCTCCTATGGATAGTATGTGAATTGATGGAAGAAAATAAGTTGTTTAAGTATGGATTATGATATAGTGATTCTTTCTACATAGTTTACATTGAATAACCATGTTATATTCAAATTGAACATTTTTTTTTGCTGAGGCAATTGCCTAGCTGCCCCCAAATTGAACATTTTTACTTAGCATATTTACTAGACAAATTATTATTTTAAAGTTGGTATCCTCTCAGATTGGTTAAGATTACAGGAAAAGGTAATAATAAATGTTGGAGGAGATGTGGAAAATTTGGGACACTAATAGAGTTGTGAACTCAACCAATTATTCTGAAGAGCAATATGGAACTATGACTAAAGGGCTATAAAATTATGCATACCTTTTGATCCAGCAATCTCACTACTGCGTCCATAACCAAAAGAGATTTTAAAAGAGGGGAAAAGGACCTTATGTGCAAAAATGTTTGTAGCAGCTCTTTTTGTAGTGGCAAGGAACTGGAAATTGAGTGAATGCCCATCAATTGAGAAATGGCTTAATAAGTTATGGTATATGTGTACTAAAACTACAAAACACTTTCCACATAAATAAAGTCAGACCTAATCAGTTGGAAAAATATCAAGTTCTCATGGGTAGGCCAAGTGAATATAATAAAAATGGCAATACTACTTAAATTAATTACTTATTTAGTGCCATATCAAACTCCCAAGAAATTATTTTACAGATGTAGAAAAAATAGTAGCAAAGTTCATCTGGAAAAACAAAAGGTAAAGAATTTCAAGGAAATTAATGAAAAAAAATGCTGATAAAAGTGGCCTAGCTGTGCCAGATCTAAAACTATATTATAAAGCAGCAGTCATCAAAACCATTTGGTACTGGTTAAGAAATAGAGTAGTAGATCAGTAGAATAGGATAGGATCACAGGACAAAATAGGCAATAACTATAGGAATCTAGTGTTTGACAAACCCAAAGACCCCAGCTTTTGGGACAAGAACTCACTATTTGACAAAAATTGCTGAGAAAATTGGAAACTAACAACACAAAATAAGATCTAAATGGGTTCATGATTTAGACATAAAGAGTGATATTATAAGCAAATTAGAGGAACGTAGGATAGTTTACCTCTCAAACCTGTGGAGAAGGAAGGAAATTGTGTCCAAAGAAGAACTGGAACTCTTAATTGAACATCAGATAGAAATTTTTGATTATATTAAGGTAAAAAGTTTTGTCCAAACAAAACTAATGCAGACAAAATTAGGAGGGAAACAATAAATTGGGAAATCATTTTTACATGTAAGGGTTCTGATAAAGGCCTCATTTCTAAAATATATAGAGAATTGACTCATATTTATAAGAATTCAAGCCACTCTCAAATCAATAAATGGATTTGAACAATTTTCAGATGAAAAAATTAAAACTACTTCTAGTCATATGAAAAGATGCTCCAAATCACTATTGATCAGAAAAATGCAAATTAAGGCTACTCTGAGATACCACTATGTATCTCTCAAATCAGCTAAAATGACAGGAAAAGATATTGATGGATATTGGAGGGGATGTGGGAAAACTGGGACACTGATACATTGTTGTTGGAACTGTGAACAGATCCAACCATTCTAGAGAGCAATTTGGAACTATGCTCAAAAAGTTATCAAACTGTGCATACCCTTTGATCCAGCAGTGTTTCTACTGGGCCTATATCCCAAAGGCATCTTAAAGGAAGGAAAGGGACCTATATGTGCAAAAATGTTTGTGGCAGCCCTTCTTGTAGTGGCTAGAAACTGGAAACTTAATGGATACCCATCAATTGGAGGATGGCTGAACAAATTATGGTATATGAATGTCATGGAATATTATTGTTCTATAAGAAACAACCAGTAGGATGATTTCAGAGAGGCCTGGAGAGACTTGCATGCTAAGTGAAATGAGCAGAACCAGGAGACCAATATACACAGCAACAACAAGACTATATGATGATCAATTCTGATAGACATGGTTCTTTTCAACAATTTGATGTTTCAAACCAGTTCCAATTGTTCAGTGATGAAGAAAGCCATGTACACCCAGGGAGAGGCCTGGAGGGTCTGAGTGTGGAATACAACATAGCATTTTCACGCTCTATTGATGTTTGCTTAGATTTTATTTTCTTAGGTTTTTTTTCTTATAGATCTGATTTTTCTTGTACAGCAAGATAACTGTATAAATATATATACATATATTTGATATGTGATGTATTTTAACATAATTAACATGTATTAGACTTCTTGCCATCTAGGGGAGGGCATGGGGGGAAGGAGGGAAAAATTTGTAACAGAAAGCTTTGCAAGAGTCAATGTTGAAAAATTACCCATGCATATGTTTTGCAAATAAAAAGCTTAAATAAATAAATAAATAAGTTATGATATACAAAGGTAATGAAATATTATTGTTCTGTAAAATGAGCAGGTTGATTTCAGAAAAAACCTGAAAAGACTTACATGAATTGAGGTTGAGTGAAGTGAGCAGAACTAGGGGAACATTGAACAGAATTACAAGATTATGTGATGATTAACTGTAATTTACTTGGCTCTTCTCCACAATGTGGATTCAAGGTAATTCCAATAGGCTTGTGATAGAAAATGCCCTCCATATTAAGAGAGAGAAATATGGATACAGAATGTGGATCAAAGCATGCTATTTTCATCTTTTTCTATTTGGTTTTTTTTTTATTTTGTTTTGTTTTGTTTTTCTTTCTCGTGTTTTTTTCCTTTGCTCTGGTTTTTCTTGCACAGCATGACAAATATGTTTATTTGGATAGCATATATCTAATATAGTAGATTGCCTGCTATATTAGATAAGGGAAAGGAAGGGAGTGAGGAAAAAAAATTGGAACACAAAGTTTTACAAAAATAAATGTTGAAAACTATCTTTACCTATATTTGGGCAAATAAAATACTATTAAGGATTGCCAAAAAAAGTTAGTGATATCATTGTGAATGATTGCTTTTTTGTAGATTTTAAGGATACCAAGGAGTGCTTGTATGAGGCAAATAGAACATGCATCCTCCCTCCCAAACCACAACATAAACTTTAGCTCCTGAAAGATTCTGAATTGTACTCATAGAGTGATTATTCTCTGATAATCCAGACCTGTCATTGTCAGGGAAGATTGAGTTGAGTAAACCAACCTAGAGAGAGAGACAGAAAGAAAGGGGAGAGAAAAAGAAAGAGAAGAGAGGGCTCCATGAGAGTACACACCATACTAGTATTATATTTTGAAGTATAGAATTATAGCTAGAACATATAATAGAGGTTATTTAAACAATCCTGTTCTTTTAAAGATTTGGAATAAAAAGAATTTAATGATTTCCACAAGATCATATAGGTAATAAATAGTAGAACCCACATTCAAACCCAGATCCTCCGACTCCTATTCTCTGTTCCTTACTTTCCACAACACTACCTCTTTCTCCTTGCTTATGCCAAAGCTAAACCAAAATAAATTAATTTCCTTCCTTTGTTTTTATGCTTGCTTGCTTTGTAATTTCTAGAATATTTTTGTATTTCTCCCTAGTTATCATTTTGCCAGCTTTAAAGGCTTTGCTACTTTAAATTCCTCTCTCTTTGTCTTTAATCACATCTATTATTGTTGGGTTTTCCCCACTCTGAAATTCTTCCAAGTTATTTTCAACTCCTTAACAGTTCAAATTGAACATGGTGTTCTAGTGATGGGCTCAATAGGGTAGAAAGGGAAGACCTAACTATTCAATTAGACGACTACCTCTGCAAATGTCCCAAAGCACATTAGCTTTACTGTAGTCAAAATTTCAAGCTATTTTCTGCTACCTGGCACCCTCTGGCATTGTTTTATTTTTTTCTCTCACCAGTCATGAATATCCAGTTTTCTCCCTTTATCTACCAGTTTCTATTTTTTTTTTCTAGTCTCAATCTTGTTTTGAAAATCATAGTATTTTAAATCTGGAAAGCAGATCAGTAGAAATGCAAACCATACCTAAATAAGCATTTTTTATAGCCAAAAAGACAATCTAGTGAATTCCACCTCCAAGACATTTTTTCATTCCACTATAGGATAATAGCAACCATTAATAAGATTATCTTTAGTTAAAATCCAGATTTGTAACTTTGTAACATCTACCAATGACTTTTAGGTCTCCCTTCCAGAGTCATGCAGAACAAGATGAAACCCTCTTCTTCATGAAAGCTTTTCAAATTCTTTAACACAGGTATCAGATTTGCATTCCCCAACTCCATGTCTTTCCTTTTCTAGGTCAAGCATTCCCTGTTCCTTAAGAATCCTTTTATAGAACAAAATGGAGATCTTTCACTATCCTGACTTCTGTTTTCTAAATATTCACCTGAATTGTGATGACAAGGATGGAATCTAATACTCAAATACTCTGTTCAAGAGAGAATACAGACCTTGATCTCCATCTTTTGGGAAGCCTCAAATTTCTTAATACAACCTAAGATTGCTTCAAGTTGTTTTCGTCAGTATTGTCACACTATTGATTCATATTAAACATGCAATCCATTAAAACTGCTCATATTTTTCAAATGAATTGCTGTCTAACCATGTTTCTTCTATCAAAATGGTGAAGTCAATTTCTTGAGCCCAAGTATAAGACTCTTTGCATTTATCTCCATTAAGTTTCATCATATTACATTTGTCCCAATGTAATAGCCTGTCGAGTTGTTTTTGGAATCTTCCTCTATCATCCATTGTGTAATTACCACTCCTAGCTTTACCTCACCTATACATTTTGTAAGGATAGCAATTATGCACTTATGCAAATCATCCATAAAAATGTTAAACAGCATAGCCCTAAGTACAGAATTCAGAGGCATACCACTATATCTTTAACATTTCCATGATCATGTTAATATCCTTGTGAAGAAAATTAAAAAGGAAAATAAATCTAACTTGGCATGAAGTTATCTCAGCTTTTCACAATCTGACCATATCCTATTTTTTTCTATTCTCTTCCCTTATCTTGCCAAGAAGAAAAAATTGCTTCCTTCCCAGGCTTTACCCACCACATTCTATCTTCCATCTTGACATCTTTGTAGAGGTATTTCTCATATCTAGAATGTATTTCCTTCTGACCTTCACCTCTTCAAATCTCTGGTTTACTTCAAGATTCATCTCAGGGGAAATATTCTGCATGAGGCTTTCTTGGTTCTAATCTTCCCTTACTAATTTGACTCCCAATAAGTTTATTTTATATCTGTTTTATATGTGTTTGCCATATACTTCTATTGGTTTATGCTTTCTCTCCAATTAAAATCTAAGGATTTAGCAAAATAGTAACATAATAATTGCTTAATAAATACTTGATGATTAATAGATTAATTATTACTTTTCCTTATTTATATTTTCTGTACATGTCTTTTTAAAATTGAAGCTAGTTTACAATTTGCTGAACTTCTATATCTTTCTCTTTATGTAACTCCAAATTTTACCTCTGTATAAATTGGTTTGGTTTTTACCTTCAGATATCTATTCTTGATAGCTGTCTGACATGACCAGTATAAAGGACCATAGATTTTAAATCAAAATATCTGTGTTCGTATGCCAATGTGAGGTACCCGTAGTTGGTAATAGTTATCTATTTGAAAATTGTTAAGAATATCTTTGCTATCTTGACTGCATTCATCTTTATAAGAGAGGAGACCATTCTATAGTTAAGTTTTTTGACTTGAAAAATAGCTGATTCAGTTTTACTAAGTAGATCTTCACCAAACATTAGTTCTCTTCTCTTCTTGATCTTTAACAGATGAATCCCAATCTGAAAATACTTGAGTCCACAACATTATTAATTCAAAATAAGCAGCTTGTTTATTCTATCTGATTCATAACTCTTTATAAAGAAACTTGAATTTATTTCATAGTTCTATATGTTCAGTAGCCCTTTACTCCTTCCTTTTCTGTGGGACATTCTGCCAGTCTCATATGCCATGAAATATGCAAGGTTTGCTTCAATATGATTCAGTGAAAGAATCCTACATTTGCATTCAGAAAATCAAATGCTGGTGCTTACTACTTGTATGACTTTGAACAAATCACTGTACTTTTATGGTCCTGTTTCCTTATCAGTTCATTTGATAGGAATGGAATTTCCTGATCTCTGAGGTCTCTTTCAATTCCAAAGCTGGATCATATATCAAGATTCTTCTCTAACTCGTCAGATCCTTTATTCTTCTTGATTTTCATAATGAATATTTCCTTCCATATATTTAAGAAGCTCTAAAGTTCTGGAGTATAGAGAGCTATTTCCTTTTTTTAATTGAGCTCTTTTTCAAAGTGAGCCCTCCTTGTTTTTTCAACTTTTCTTAATATTTTCCTAAATTTTCCTTTCCCAATTTTCTCCAACTTTTTTTTCAAAACTATAAACTTCAGAGATTCCACGAGGGGGCAGAGCCAAGATGGCGGAGTGAAAAGGTGACTCTGTGTCCTCCTCAGAACTTCTCTCAAACCAACAATAAAATAAGCCTCTGAACTGATCTTCAAGTCAATGAATTCAGAAATATTTGGATACTGCTTTCCGAAGAACTTCATATCAGGTTTGTCTAACTCGGACAGAGAGATAAATAGAGGACTCCTGTGTAGGCCGGAAGTGAGGGTGGGACTCAGCTCAGCTCTTCCTGACAGAAGCTCCAAATTCCAAACTCCAAATTCCAAACACCTGGAGTTTGTCTTAGGCACTCAGGACACTCTGCCCTAATTGGGAGCAGGTGTTCTGGCAGACTTGCCTTGTTTAAGGAGTAATTCGGACTTAGTCCTAGCCCCCACCGGCCCAGCACCTTAAGTTAATTCACCAAAGTGCCCCAGGACAAAGATCTTCAGCCGGCCGTTTCAGCTGCCGTTTTTTTTTCCCCTACCTTAAAGAGATATTCACGCTGTCTAAAAAAAAATGAAGAAGCAAAAGAGAGCTCTCACCATAGACAGCTTTTATAAAGAGAAAGAGGAGAAGACCCAAGATCCAGAGGTTCCTTTAGACATAACTCCAGAGGAAATCAGCAAGTACCATCACTGGTCCCCGTTTCAAAAGGCCTTTCTGGAAGATTGCTTAAAGAATCTAATAAAAGAGCTGGAGGATAAATGGGAAAATAAATTTAAATTGGTGCAAGAAGGATACAATAACTTGCAAGAAGGATATGATGCCCTGCAAAAGAGATATGAAAAAGACACCAATTTATTGAAAAATAAAATTAGTGAAGTGGAAAAAGAGTGCAATGAACAAATTGGCCAGTTACAAAAGGAGCTTAAAAAGGTAACTGAAGAAAACAACACTTTAAAAATAAGAATTGAACAAATGCAAATGAATGACTCAATAAGACTTCAAGAATCAAACAAAAACAAAAAAATGAAAAATTAGAAGAAAATATGAAATATCTCCTAGGAAAAACAACTGACTTGGAAAATAGATCTAGAAGAGACAATTTAAGGATTATATGACTTCCTGAAAGCCATGATACAAAAAGAATCTAAACACTATCTTCCAGGAAATCCTGAAAGAAAACTGCCCTGAGATTGTAGAATCAAAAGGCAAAATCACCATTGAAAGAATTCACCTCACCTCCTGAAAGAGACCCCAAAATTAAAACCCCAAGAAATATCGTGGCTAAATTTCAGGACTATAGCACCAAGGAAAAGATTCTACTAGCAGCTAGAAAGAAACAATTCAAACACTGAGGATCAATAGTTAGAATCACACACAATTTGTCAGCCTCCACATTGAAGAATCAAAGGGCCTGGAACCAGATATTCCAAAGGGCAAAGGAACTTGGATTACAGCCAAGCATAACCTATCCAGCTAGAATGAGCATTATCCTCCAGGGAAGAAGATGGTCATTTAATGATATAGGTGAATTTCACCTATTTCTAACGAAAAGACCAGATCTGAACAAAAAATTTGACATCCAAACACAGAACACAAGAGATACATAAAAAGGTAAAAAGGAAAGGACTCTTGAGAACTTTATTTTTACTAGGGGGATACTTAAAGTTTGGTGGTATAATTAATTAGATATTACTTTGATAATATGAAAAAGAGAACTAGAGGGGGAAAGGTTGTCATACTGGGGAAAAGAGGGAAAAAGTAGTAAAATAAGATCTAAAAAAAAAGGAGGTAAAAACAAGGTAAAATCTCTTGAAGAAGCAAAGAAAACCTAATATAATTGAGAGAAAGAGGGGAGGGAGATGAGGATTGTGTAAATCTTACTGTCATCAGGTTGGGCTCTAAAAGTGTATATCAGACATTTGATTTCACATAGAAACTTGTCTGTTGCTAGAGGGAAGTGGGAGGGAAAGGAGGAAAAGTAAGGGACAAACTAATAGAAGGGAAAATAGAAGAATCAGGGGAAAGGAGTAAAAACAGGGGGAGGGGATCTAAAGGGTGGAGTATTGTTTGGGGGAGGGGGTCATCAAAAGCAAAGTACTGAGGAGGGGGGAAGGGAGAAAGGGGAAAGGAAAGGGGAAAACATAACTTGGGTAAATAAGATGGCAGGAAATAAAGAATTAGTTATTCTATCTGTGAATGTGAATGGGATGAACTCTCCCATAAAGCGGAAGCGGATATCAGACTGGATTAAAAACCAGAATCCCACAATATGTTGTCTACAAGAAACACATCTAAAACATAGTGACACATATAGGATGAAGGTAAACAGCTGGAGCAGAAAATATTATGCTTCAGGTGAAAAAAAAAAGCAGGGGTAGCAATCCTTATCTCAGATCAAGTAAAAGCCAAGCTAGATCTAATCAAAAGAGATAAGGAAGGAAACTATATTTTTAAAGGGTACCATAGATAATGTAGCAATATCTATACTAAATATATACACACCAAGTGCAATAGCACACAAATTCCTAGGGGATAAATTAAGAGAGATGCAAGAAGAAATAGACAGCCAAACTATACTAGTGGGGGATCTCAACCTTGTTCTCTCAGAATTAGATAAATCAAACTACAAGATAAACAAGAAAGAAACTAGGGAGATAAACCAATTGTTAGAAAAGTTAGGTATGATAGATTTATGGAGAAAGTTGAATGGAGACAGTAGGGAGTTAACTTTTTTCTCAGCAGTCCATGGAACCTATACAAAAATTGACCATGTGTTAGGCCATAAAAACCTCAAAATCAAATGCAGAAAGGCAGAAATAGTAAATGCATCCTTTTCAGATCATGATGCAATAAAAATCACATGCAATATAAGGCCAGGAGGAAATAAACCAAAAGTTGATTGGAAATTAAATAATCTAATCCTGAAGAATGAATGGGTGAAAGAACAAATCATAGACACAATCAATAATTTCATCCAGGAGAATGACAATAATAGACAACATACCAAAATTTGTGGGATACAACCAAAGTGGTTATAAGGGGCAATTTTATATCTGTAGATGCTTACTTGCATAAAATAGAGAAAGAAAACATCAAGAAATTGGGCTTATTATTAAACAAAAACTAGAAAAAGACCAAATTAAAAACCCTCAATTGAATACCAAATTGGAAATTCTAAAAATAAAAGGAGAAATTAATAAAATTGAAAATAAGAAAACTATTGAATTAATAAAAAAAACTAAGAGTTGGTTCTACAAAAAAAAAAAAAAAACCAACAAAATAGATAAGCCTTTAGTTAATTTGATAAGAAAAAGGAAAGAGAAAAATCAAATTGTTAGTCTCAAGAATGATAAGGGAGAACTTTCCTCCAATGAAGAGGAAATTAGAGCAATAATTAGGAGTTACTTTGCCCAACTTTATGCCAGTAAGTTTGATAATCTAAATGAAATGGAGGAATATCTACAAAAATATAGATTGCCCAGGTTAACAGAAGAGGATATAAATTATTTAAATAGCCCCATATCAGAAAAATAAATAGAACAAGCTATTAACCAACTCCCTAAGAAAAAATCTCCAGGGCCAGATGGATTTACATGTGAATTCTACCAAACATTCAAAGAACAATTAATTCCAATACTACACAAACTATTTGAGAAAATAGGGAGAGAAGGTATACTGCCAAATTCCTCCTATGAGACCAATATGGTGCTGATAGCTAAACCAGGTAGGGTGAAAACAGAGAAAGAAAACTATAGACCAATTTCCCTAATGAATATTGATGCAAAAATTTTAAATAAGATATTAGCAATGAGATTACAGAAAGTCATCCCCAGGATAGTACACTATGACCAAGTAGGATTAATACCAGGGATGCAGGGCTGGTTCAATATTAGGAAAACCATCAGCATAATTAATTATATTAATAACCAAACTAACAAAAACCATATGATTATCTCAATAGATGCAGAAAAAGCATTTGATAAAATCCAACACCCTTTCCTATTAAAAACACTAGAGAGTATAGGAATAAATGGGCTTTTCCTTAAAATGATCAGTAGCATCTATTTAAAACCATCAGCAAGGATCATATGTAATGGAGACAAACTAAAATCATTCCCAATAAGCTCAGGAGTGAAACAAGGCTGCCCACTGTCACCATTACTATTTAATATTGTATTACATATGTTAGCTTTGGCAGTAAGAGAAGAAAAAGAGATAAAAGGAATCAGACTGGGTAATGAAGAAACCAAATTATCACTCTTTGCAGATGACATGATGGTATACTTAGAGAACCCTAGAGACTCAACTAAAAAACTACTAGAAACAATTCACAACTTCAGCAAAGTTGCAGGATTCAAAATTAATCCACATAAATCATCAGCATTTTTTTTTAGCTTTTTGCTGAGGCAATTGGGGTTAAGTGACTTGCCCAGGGTCACACAGCTAGGGAATGTTAAGTGTCTGAGACCAGATTTGAACTCAGGTCCTCCTGACTTCAGGGCTGGTGCTCTATCCACTGGGCCACCTAGCTGCCCCAATCATCAGCATTTTTATATATTACCAACAAAGTTCAGCAGCAAGAGATACAAAAAGAAATTCCATACCAAATAGAAGATGATAGGATAAAATATTTGGGAATCTATTTGCCAAGGAAAAGTCAGAAAGTATATGATCTAAAGTACAAAACACTTTCCACACAAATAAAATCAGACCTAATCAATTGGAAAAATATTAAGTGCTCATGGGTAGGCAGAGCGAACATAATAAAAATGACAATACTACCCAAACTAATCTAATTATTTAGTGCCATACCAATCAAACTCCCAAGAAATTATTTTACAAATCTAGAAAAAAGAGTAGCAAAGTTCATTTGGAAGAACAAAAGTCAAGGATTTCAAGGGGATTAATGAAAAAAAAAGGCAGATGAAGGTGGCCTTGCTGTACCAGATCTGAAACTATATTATAAAGCAGCAGTCCTCAAAACCGTTTGGTAGTGGCTAAGAAATAGAGCAGTCGATCAGTGGCACAGGATAGGTTATGAGGACAACCTAGGCAATAACCTTAACAATCTAGTGTTCCATAAACCCAAAGACTCCAGTTTTTGGGATAAATACTATTCGGCAAAAACTGCTGGGAAAATTGGAAACTAGTGTGTAAGAAATTGGGGCTTGACCCATACCTAACACCACATACCAAGATAAGATTTAAATGGGTTCATGATGTAGATGTAAAGAGGGACTTTGTAAGCAAGTTAGAGGAACGTAATATAGTTTATCTCTCAGACCTGTGGAGATGGAATAAATTTATGTCCAAAGAAGACCTGGAACTCCTAATTGAACACCAGATGGATAATTTTGATTATATTAAGTTAAAAATTTTCTGTACAAATAAAACAAATGCAGACAAGATTAGGACGGAAGCATCAAATTGGGAAATCATCTTTACATTTAATGGTTCTGATAAAGGCCTCATTTCTAAAATATATAGAGAGTTGTCTCATATATATAAGAATTCAAGCCACTCTTCAATAGATAAGTGGTCAAGGGAAATGAACAGAATTTTCAGATGATGAAATTAAAACCATCTCTAGTCATATGAAAAGTTTCTCCAAATCACTATTGATCAGAGAAATGCAAATTAAGACAACTCTGAGGTACCACTACACGCCTGTCAGATTGGCTAAAATGACAGGAAAAGATAATGATGAATGTTGGAGGGGATGTGGGAAAACTGGGACACTAATACATTGTTGGTGGAACTGTGAACGGATCCAACCATTCTGGAGAGCAATTTGGAGCTATGCTCAAAAAGCTATCAAACTGAGCATACCCTTTGACCCAGCAGTGTTTCTATTGGGCCTATATCCCAAAGAGATCTTAGAGGAGGGAAAGGGCCCCACATGTGCAAGAATGTTTGTGGCAGCCCTTTTTGTAGTGGCTAGAAACTGGAAACTGAAGGGATGCCCATCAATTGGAGAGTGGCTGAATAAATTATGGTATATGAAAGTTGTGGAATATTATTGCTCTGTAAGAAACGACCAGCAGGACAATTTCAGAGAGGCCTGGAGAGACTTGCATGAACTGATGCTGAGTGAAACGAGCAGAACCAGGAGATCATCATACACAGTAGCAACAGTATTACATGATGATCAATTCTGATGGACATGGCTCTCTGCAACAAAGAATTGTCTCAAACCAGTTCCAAATGTTCACTGAAGAAAACCATATACACCCAGAGAGAGGGATATGAAATATGGACTACAACATAACATTTTCATGATCTCTATTGACATTTGCTTGCATTGTGTTGCTTTTCTCTGATTTTCTTTTTTTTTATTGTAGATAGGATTTTTCTTGCATAACTTGCCAACTATTATTACATTATTAACATGTGGTGGACTTCCTGACATCTAGGGGAGGGGAGGGGACTGGGGATAAAATTAGTAAGGGAAAGCTTTGTAAAGATCAATGCTGGGGAACTACCCATACATATGTTATACAAATAAAAAGCTTTAATAAAAGAAAAACTACAAACTTCAGATCCTCTCCAGAATTTTCTTATTATTATTTATTGGAGTCCTCCTTCTGCTGCCATTTCTGTTATGCAACTTTCTTTTTCAGAAAACAAAATTTGCATTTTTTGTATGACCACTGAATCCCACTGGGCCTCATAGTGAAGTAAGTGCACTATAGTATGGGGGCAGGGGAGGATAGTTTGATTTACAATCAAAGAACATGTGTCAAACTTTGATTCTGCTATTTCCCATCTGTCTGATCTTGGAAATATCGCTTTTTTCCTGATTTGAACAAAGGTATACAATTTAAGAGTTGGAAGGTACTTCAGTAGCTATGGGTAGGCCAACTCATACTTGAAAATAATATTCATTCACTATATTATACCACATAGTAATCATCTGCCTTTGACTGAAGCTCTCCAAGAAGTGAGTTGGATTAGATGACCTCTAAGATCCTTTCCAGCTCAGATGATCTGTGATTCTATAATTATACTCATAGATGACATTATTTTAGGAGGAGAATCCAATATATCTTTCCCAGTAGCTTGCCACAGTGTCCAAACATTCCCACAATTACTTGAATTTCTGATTTTATACTATTATCTCTATAATGCTAGTTGTTATTTGATTTCTCAAATATGTTGAAAGGAACTCCAATGTTCCTTCCAGGAGCTCATATCAGCTCCGAGATTCAATGGTTTTTCTCTCTATCTTATAGTGCAAAACTATAACAGGAAAGGGGAAGTACTTGTTACTGAAATTATTCCAAAATTCATAGGAAAAAAAAGTGGGAAGAGATCTTAGAAAATATATAATTCAATCCTCTGATTGTACAGAAGGGGAAAGTAGGCCCAGAGAAAGGAAATAATTTGCCCAATGGCAGAGAACGTACTTCTTAAATCAATGATATTTCCATTTCATTATATCAGTTTTAAAATATACTTTAGATATAATACATAAGCAGGAAGAATCAAAGGGTTTTATTAGATCTCCAAAAAGTGAAAGAGGAAGTCCTCCAAGAAAGCATGTTTTTTTGTGTGTGTGTCATAAAGCTGGCTTTTATGGCTTTTATGAAGGCTATGAAGCCTTCAGAATAATATTTTTAAATAGACAAAGTAAAATATGTTGCATTGCAAAGAACATTAATTACATTGAAATTGTTATCAAAATATTTTTAAAAGCTGATGGGTGCAGGTTTAGAACCTTTGTTCTAAAGATTAATTTAGATTTTAATTGGAAATAAATGAAGGAAAACATTGGACAGTGGAATGAGGGAAAGTTAAGAAGTACTGTTTATGGCGCTTTGTTTCTGTTTCTGGTCCTGTGGTTCCTCGTCTTCGCCCCCGCCAGTTCTCTCAGCCAGAAAACTCGCTACCACCCCAGTTCGCTGCCCCGTTGCCCAATATCGCCGCCATTATGTCGGGGGGACTCCTGAGCGCTCTGCAGAGCGATTCCTACGTGGAGCTCGGCTGGTACCGCGACCAGCACTTTCGAGGTAAAATGGACGACCAAGAAAAGTTATTAAAGAAAAGCTGCACTCTGTACGTGGGCAACCTGTCCTTTTACACCACGGAGGAGCAGATCTACGAACTCTTCAGCAAAAGCGGGGACATCAAGAAGATCATCATGGGCCTGGACAAAGTGAAGAAGACTGCGTGCGGCTTCTGCTTCGTGGAGTATTACTGCCGCGCCGACGCCGAAAACACCATGCGCTACATCAAAGGCACCCGCCTAGACGACCGCATCATCCGTACGGATTGGGACGCGGGCTTCCGAGAAGGCCGGCAGTATGGACGGGGAAGGTCCGGGGGCCAGGTGCGCGACGAGTACCGGCAGGACTATGATGCCGGGCGGGGAGGCTATGGGAAAATAGTGCAGAACCAATGAGGCCTGGAAACCCCCCATTTACAAAAAAAACAAACAAAGCAAAGCAAAAAACAAAACAGAAAAACCTCGGGCTTGTTGACAGATCCAGATTGTATCTGGACTTATCCCCAAACTCTTAATTTATTTCCCTGCACTACACAACAGGAAACCTGGATATTCCCCATGCTGAAAAATGATCAGGTGACAAAAACTAAGAAAAGTGGCTTTGGATTCTTGAGGTCTTGCTAGTTGGGACACCCAAGTGTGAACTGAGCAGATTCCTATTTATTAATCTAGTCTAACAGAATTAGAAAACGACCATTTTGCTATTCATTATTTACAACGATTGGAGTGATCATTTAGAATAGCAGTTCTCATGCTACTGTGAATTAGGACCTTTTTTTATTTCTAAGCTTCTTGAAGATGTTTCTTGTTTTCTAAGGTGATTTAAGCCATTCCAAAAGAGTAACCTTTAAACAGTTCGGCCTCAGTTGTAGTTATTTGATAAAAAATGCCTGGGTGAGAACTCAAGCATTGGTATCTTATTGGATGATCTGGATAAAAATTTGAAATGATGTTTCTGGTGGACGTATGTTGTCTTCCTAAGAGAGGAAGAAAAAGGATTTATTTTGGAAAATTCCTGACTGTAATTGGGGTGGAATTGAGGTGAATTCAAGAGACATTCATTTTAACTTTGTAATTCTTGTAAGTTGATGGGACAACTGTTACATTTTTTATTTTTTACCAGAATCATAAGAAAATGAGACAGGTTCAGAATAAAGCCTGGAAGTCAAGGAAAATAAAACACTTCTTATATGAAATATATTTCTCCTAATAGATGTGAAAATGTCAGTTTCGTGGTCTAGTAGGATACAAATGATACAGTTTTTGTGTATCACTGGATTTCTCCTATGTAATAAAAGTTAAGTGGTGATGTGAAATTTTTACTGAACTACCCTAGTTAGAAAGATGTTTTGTATAACTTAAAAGTTCAAGGGATGAAAAGGCAATTTAAATTTAAATATTGTTTTAACTGCTGACACTTTTAAATATTTTTCCTGAAAAATTTATTTGAGTGTG
>JAJPUD010008577.1:76320-87086 GCA_023553655.1 Myrmecobius fasciatus | reverse complement strand
ATTATCTATGTATTGTTACTGAGAATCATATACATAGGTCAGTGATCTTTTCACTTTATTGCTGAAATTATTGTGCATATGATTCATTCTGTTAATTCTGTTTAGTTTATTTCACTCTGAATCAGCTCATGCAAATATCCCCATGAATTTTCTTCATTCTTTATATTCGTAATTTTTACTACATAAGATGATTATAAATGTTGTATATAATTAAATAGTATCCAAATTCAAATAATAGCATACTCCAAATAAATAATATTTAAAATTCTTAGCAAAATCAAGAGAGCATGGCCATTACCTTTGACTTAATTTCAAAGATCACAGTATTTTGAGCTAGAAAGGACTTTAGAAATCACTTATTTCAACCCCCCATATTTTACATATAAAGATACTGAGACCTTGGGGGATAAGTGACTTTCCCAGTATTTTTGAGCTAGTAAATAATATCCAACAAACACTCTACCACAGTTCTTTTGACTCCAAGTTCAAGGTTATTTCCAGTGTTATAAAAATACCAGTTCCAAAAGGAAGACAATTGTAATAAATATGCTAAATAATGCATTTATTAATAACCATAATAATAACCCATAACCATTTGATTTCAGTATTACTTTCTCATAGGATCACAAATAGTCAATTTAGAGATCAAAAATGTAGTAAAATAAGATAAAGATTCAATCATTTAAAAAGAAGTAGAAATGATTTAAAATGATGGGTATAATACCATTTCTGACAGTCAGTTGATTTGCTTTAAACTCTATTGAGGGATAACAGTAGTAAGTAGTAGTAGCAGTAGTAGTAATAGTAGTAGTAGAAGTAGTAGCAGCAGCAGCAGTAATGATAGTGGTGGTGGTAGTGGTGGTAGTGTCGGCAATTATAACATTCACATTTATATAGCAATCTAACTGTTACAAAATTCTTTATTCCTAACAACCCAGTGAGATAAATAATACCTCACATATCATCATGAGTCAATCAATGAACTTTTCCAAAAGAAACTATTTCTTCCTCAAAGTGGCAGCTGAAAAAAATAAAAATAAATTTCTATCATCTGTATTATTATCTATCTATAATCAATGGGTTATTGATAACCTCTCTAGTAAGTGACTGAATTTTGGTGCATACAAAATATTTGATGATATGATAAGCAGAGGACAATGAATCTGGCCCATGAATACACTGTGCAAGATTAAGTCTAACAAAAGTCAAATTATGTTTATATTGCTCTATAATCCTCAGTCCCAAAAAACGCATAGTCTTGGTAACAGGTAAATGATGAGATATCCAAGAATAGCTATATCAAGATAAAACAGGGGGAAAAAACTCAAAATACATGTTCAGATGAAAGGAAGCAGAACACATTAACTTCATGTTTAAAAACTAGCATCCATTAACCCTATAGCTTTGTGTCTAATACAATTGGAAAGTCTTTTTGTTAGCATTTATTAAAATTATTCCAGTTATTGTATCAAGAGATAGGTCCTAAATTAATTTCCTGTGGTGCATGATATGAGATCTGAAACTTTTAGTGGGATATAATTGGAGCTCAAAGTCTCTCTGTAACTTTAAACATATTTATTATATATAACCTCCACTTCATGCTCCATGCTATTGCCCCCAAAAAACAACAACAGCAAAACTTTGTACCAATGAGAAGTAGTATCCAAAGAAGTAGTGCACTGAGATTAAAATACCTTCACACCAAGGACTGATCGTATTCATAGGAATATGGTAAATAGCATTAAATGACTAATAGAAATGACTTTGTTTAATTCTAATAAATTCCCTCAATTAGGATGATGAGGTAATCCTGAAGGAGTGTTCTACAAACCAAAAGAAGAAGAACAGACTAGATATTCACCATTTAACTTTACCAAAAAAATTGTTATTGGAGGAATCAATTTGTGCTTACAATTTACATAGGTAAAGAATATCTGTGTTTAGTGGTTTGGAGGTCAGGGGAAGAAACGATGAGGAAATAGATCAAGATTGTATAGAAGCCCAAGAAATGTGACTCTTATTCTCATTATTAGAGGCAACTTCATCTTGGTGCTAAATTTTTATGGAATAGGGGTATATACATTTGAAATAGTTATAAATTTTGGTTAGCATTTTGTTTACCTGAAAACAGCTTAACAACGTGCAAATAGAGAAAAAATTTTTGAGAGACCTTGGATATGCATGTTATAAAGTTAACACTAAAGGAAGGCCCCAAAAGAAAAATCAACTGAAATATGTCAAGTGGTTCTTGTAATTGATACAGTTGGGAAAATGCAATTGCAATTGCAAATGTATCATGGGTTTGCTCTGGTTCCATTATTTGGTTTTTTACATTTTATCATTCCCTCAGGGCTCTCTAGTTCCCTGAAGGCATAATGAGTGTCTGCCTTTTCTGCCACTGGCTAGAGTCCCATTGATTGTGTTTCTTAAATTATAGTGACCAAGATCCCTGATTCCATTTGACTATTACACAAAGAAGTATTTGTTTCAAAAATATAACAAGAAAAAACATTTCACCCAATACCTTGGGGGCATACAGAAGAGGGGTATAATCTATAATTGTACCCTGATTTCTGGGAAGAAGATGGTGTTTAGGCTCATAGTTTAATTCAGTTCCTATGTAGCTTATTCCACCATGTTCAAGTTCAAAGTAAACCTTCCTCCCACCCCATCTAAGGAACTTTGGCTACTCAGGTTCCCTGTTGGGCTGGTTGTAATATTTAGCCTGGAAGCTTGTACTCAAAGAAACTCATGTCTCACTAACTTGGTTCAGAGAGGAAAGTAATAAGTATTTATTTAGCCCAGGCATCATGCTGAATGTTTTACAAATATTATTTCATTTGATTCTCACAACAACCATGGAAGATGTGTTGTTAATTAGCTCCATTTCATTTGAGAAAACTAATGCTCACGGGTTAAATGACTTGCCAATAGTCAAACAACTTAAGTATCTGAGTTCAGATTTGAACTCATGTTTTCCTGAGTCTGTGCCCAACACTGAAGCCACTGTATTTCCTGTCTCAGTGTATTGAGACTGTTTTCCCATAGTACTTCCCACAGTGCCCATTTTAATCTTATGTGATCTTTGGTACTTCTCTGATATAGCTATGGTAGACATTTTAGGGATATTTAATCCTTACCCACATGGAATTTGCAATTCAATCAAATGTTATCATAAATTAGAAATGGAACAAATTGCAAAACAGTTTGACTAATATAAGTACCAACAGTGTACAGACTATTAGCCTAATTAATAGGCAAGTTCTTTTTGGTGTTGTTTGTTTTAGGGTATAGGTAGAAAAGTGAAGATAAAGGAATGTTTGGAAGGGAAAAAAGAAAATGATGCAGAACACTCATGAGATTGGCATGGTCTAAGAGGTTAGGAACAGAAGAAAACACTTTTATCTGAGGGTATTAAAGTTTCATGTAACTTCAGACAGACTGTATTTTTTTCAAGTAGGCCTTAACTGGCCCTAAGGGAGGACTTGTACAAAAGCACATTAGTGCCAAAGGACAGGACAAGATGGGGCCAGAAAGTTCAGTGTAGAGTATAAAATTCACAAAGAAAAGTAATTGTGGGGGGGAAAAAAGCTTAGAAAATAGGTTGGAAACAGCTTCTAAAAAACCTGGAATGTCATGCTAAGAAATTCATCCTTTTTTCTGTTGGTTTTTTTTTTTTCTGGACAAAATTGAGATACTGATGGTTTTTCAGGAAAGAATTAAAATGGTCAGACTCGTATTAATTCAGCAATTACTTTGTCTGTCTGTCTTGCAAACAACAAACTGAAAAGAGGAAAGGCTGGAGGCAGGAAGATTAGTTAGGAGGCTATTCTAGAAAGAAGTGCTGCTGGCCTTCACAAAGTCAATGGAAAGGATGCGTGTGAAGGTAGAATTTATAGGACTTTATGATAAGTGATTTGATATGGAGTCTAAGAAGAAAGTAAAGAACTACAAGTTTTGAGACCCAGTAACTAGAAGAAAAGTTTTAACAACAGGATTGAGGAAGAGATTGTGATCAGTTTACCAGTTCTTGTCCTTCGTTCTTGAAGAGGACCAAAGGGACATCACTACGTTCAAGTCAAGTTACTATGTGAAAGGCAATGGCTGATTGCTTTGCCACAAGTCAAACACAAAGAGTCCCTATGAACACTTGGGGTGGCTTTAACTTTGTCCATCTCTTTTGAGGTAATTCAATTCTGCTTTGCTCACAGAGCACAGTGCTTTCTCTGATAAAGGCACGCCATGCTGGGTGGTCCTGTGCTAGTATCTCCCACGTCATGCAATCAATTCTAAAGCTCTTAGGGAAAACCTTGAGAGTGTCCTAGTATCACTTTTTTCTGACTACCTTGTGAGTGCTTGTCCTGTACAAGTTCTTCATAAAATAAGTCTGTTTAGTGACTAAATATTTGGCATTTCAACAATGAGACCAGCCCAGTAGAATTGAGCTCTCTGTAGTAGAGTTGGAAGGCTTGGGAGTTTAATTGGAGAAAGGATCTCAGTGTCTGGCATCTTCTCCTGCCAGGTGATCTGCAGAATCTTCCTAAGATAATTCAAATGGAAGTGATTTAATTTCCTGTCATGGTGCTGGTATACTGTCCAGGCTTCACAGGCATACAACAATGAGTTCAGCACAATGGCTCTGTCATCCTTCTATTTGGTAGTCAGTCTATCTCTCCTATCTCATAATTTCCTTCAGAGCCTCCCAAACGGCAATGTGTGTGTCAATACCATTATCAATGTAGACATCCTTGGAAAGTATACTGTCAATTTATCCACAGCGTTCAAAACTTCACCATTTCCTGTAACTAATGATTCTACATATGTATCTGAATTCAAACACCATTCATAATACTGTGAATGGAAAGTTATTTGATCTCTGAACATTATAGATAACTCCTTTGAGTTCCAAGGATGTCACTATTGACTTGGACAACATGGACCCTGGTTTAGATTTTAGAGTCAGTGAAATTATTGGTTTGTGACTAGTCTGAAAGAAATAACATTTATGGGAATGGCCATGAATTTGTTTTTAATGGCTATTGAGGAAGGCCTTTATTGATGGTCCTTAAAGGCCAATTGATTAAATCAGAGCCTGATTTTTTATCTTGGAGGATCCAGGAATTTTTATTTAAGGAACAATGATACCTAGACTCATAAAACTAGTAGTATGCAATTTAATTACATTCAGCCTTATTTGGGCCAAGACTAAAAGAGTAAACTGCAAATGATTAAATTTGTTACATTTTTATCATGAGTACTTTTCCTTCAATGCAAGGGAACTTTATAACATGCTTTAAGTCAGGGGACAGCAAAGAGATAAAAATGGAAAGAAAAAAAAAAGAAGGAGCTGATACAGAAGTAAAAAACTATCAATTAGGATGCATGGGATAAGAGATTATCAAATGACAAATTGTAAGGATTAAGGAAGATGAGGATGAAAGTAGATATTGGATTTAATAACAAAATCATTTAAGAGATGATTTTCAGTATAGTGTGTGTGAAGATAGAAACCAGACTGTAAAGATTTGGAAAATAAAACTACAGGTGAAGACTATTCAGAAATATATTGGAAAAGTCTTTTGAAAATTGTTAATTAGAGAGTCAAATAATTTAGTTATTTCTCTTCTGCTTTCTTAGCTGATATTTCATATTATCATTCTATAGCAGTGTGCTGCAGTGGGAAGAGTGTTGAGGCTTAGAAACATAGGGTTATAGAATCATACTTCTAGGGTGAAGAGACCTTGTTCAATATTTTAGAGATGGAAACACTATAAACCAAAAAGATTAAAGCTAGGGTCATATGGGTAGTAAATGTCCAGGTCAGAATTTGAACCCAAGTCCTCCAATTTCAAAGCCCACACTCTATGTACTGTAATGTAAATCCCACCCTCTGCTCCTTATGATGCTTTTGACATTGGCCAAGTCATTTCTCTTCCCCGGGCTTCAGTTTTCTCATCTATAAAATATGGGGGTTGGATAAAATATTCCTTCTGGCACTCAATTTAATTATCTATCATCTGATGTCAGCTAGCTGAATAACAATGGCCAAAATAAGGGAGTTATGTTTGGGAACATTAAAACTTAAACTTAAAGCATAAACTTATATTCCTTGATGTTTTCTAAGTATAGACATGATCCACTTGATTGAGTTTCCATACTGATGAATATTTTCTTTCCTGTATTTACAGATTATTTTACTACTCAAAGCCTTCAAGTTCAATGTACTTTCCACTTTTCTATACTGTCTCTCCTAAATTAATTTAAGACTTCTAACAACTTCAATATCATTTATATAAAGTTAAGGTGTACTTAATTTTTGCATTTTCCAAAAATTTACCTTTGCATTTTTTGCAATAATAATAATAGACATCATTTAGAAAATGCTTTATGCTTTGGAAAGCAGTTTACCAACATTATCTCATTTTATCCTCAAAACCACACTGGGAGGTAGATACTATTATCATCCCTATTTTATAGATGAGGTAACTGAGGCACAGAAAGGTTAAGTTACTCATCTGGGGTCATACAGCTTATACATATCTGAGACTGGATTTCAAGACAGAGATTTTGCTGACTTCAGATCCAGTGTTGTTTGGTTCATAATGATCAAGATAAACAAAACTGGGTAGAGGAACTAAGATTATCTGTCCTCTATCATTCACTCTTCAGTTTGTGAAACATGATGAAAGAAAACACAGCTGCTTATTAGAATTTGTAGGAAACTCTGTTGCCTAGTATGGTCTAGAAATCGGGATTTTAGATAATTAAATAGCTTGGTTAGCAGAAGGATGCTATAGATAGCAAATATTAACTGCCAAGTTTCAAGAAATTTAAATAAAATAAAATGCATTCATCATCAAAAATATAATGAACACAATACCATCTTTCTTTGGTAATTTAGAAAGCCTTGAAGCTCCTTCTGGCACCTTGGGGTCAGCATGATGAATATCATAATTATTGTATTATGGATCTAAACAAGTGCTATTTAACAGAATGTCAGTTAATGAAGAGTTTACTGTTTATGAATAATCTATATGGTAATAATAAAGCAATTTAAAAAATTAAGCAATACTTCAACTGAGAAAAGGAGGAGGGTAGAAAGAGGGAATAGCATTGTAAGAAAAACATGCTTCTCTAAGCCTTGAACATTCAGACAAAACTATAATTCAGAATCTGTGCTGTCACCACTTGTCTGTTTGCAAATAAACATCAAGCAATTATGTTCCCAACTGCTGAATATTTCCCTCATTGAAAACTGAGCACCTGCAGAGAAAAGAAAAACAACAACAATAATAATGGGAATCCCATCTTTCTGGGCATCTGTCAAGTTCCAATTTTTGCAGAGCGATGCCCAAAGTGCCACTAGCTACACAGCTGGCTTATTCTGGAACTCATCAATCCACACAGTAACAAACATGATTAGAACCCATCTCCAAAACAAAGTAAAATCTATGATCAAATAAATGGCATCATGTCCCTTGATTTTTATAGCTGTGTCATTTGTCCTTCACTGAAAATTAGCAGCTAACAAAAACTTGGTCATTGTATTTGAGCTAGTGCATGGCCAAATGACCTCTTCCTCCTCTCCCCTTCCCTTCCCTTTTATTCTTTCTTGCTGTATTGGATTGTGGCTATTCCAGAACTAATTTTCATGCTACTTAAATAAGGACTGTGGTAAGATTGAATTTAGGAGTCCATAAATACTTCTATGGTTATTCAATATTTAAATAGGACATTTTCTGTTTTTATGCACTCCAAGTTTCTCCTCTGAAACAAAGGCTAATTTTATTTAATAGCAAGAACTGTCATAAGATTCTGAACAATCGTACAGCATGGGTCTACGAAGAATTAAAAAGTGAAATTCAACCCCCCCCAAAAAAATGGTATTCGGCACATGATAAGCATGAATTGAATGCAACACATTAATAAGGAAGATATGTTCAGGAGAAGTAGCTTTAAGGATATCATCAAAGAGCTGTATGACCAAAAAAAAAAATGTGATATGAAAAGTAAAAGACATGGCGAGGAGAATAAGAGAGAAAATGGTAAGAAAGCAAAGAGGTTTTACTAGTGACAAAATGTGTTATAACTGAATTTAAGTAGCATTGAGGAAGAGCAGGACTACATTTTCAAAACTATCAAAGATTATTTAAAGAAAAGTCAGAAAGAATAAAAAGAGAAAAATTTTAATGAATTAAGAAGATAATCCAGTGATTTCAGAAAGGCCTGGAGAGATTTACATGAACTAATGCTAAGTGAAGTGCGCATTTAGGGTTAGTAGTACATTGTACTACACAGAAACAACAAAATTATGTGTGATCAACTCTTGATTGACAAGTTTCAACAATAAGGTGATTCAAGGCCATTCCAATAAACTTGTGATAGTCATCTGCATCTAAAAAAAAAATTATGGGGACTGAATGTGGATCACAACATAGTATTTTAATCTTTTTGTCGTTGTTTGCTTGCTTTTTTCTTTCTCATTTTTTTTCCTTGTTAATCTGATTTTTCTTCTGCAGCATGATAAATGTGGAAATATGTTTAGAAGCATTGCACATGTTTAATCTACATTGGATTGATTACTTGCTGTCTAGAGGAAGGAGGTAAGGGAAAGGAAGGGAGAAAAACACAAGGTTTTGCAAGGGTGACTGTTGAAACTATCTTTGTATGTATTTTGAAAATACTAAGTTATTATTTTAAAAAAAAAGCAATCCAGGTAGTCTTGTTTATTGTCTCTGACAATGTTAGAAGGGTTATTTTCAGGAAAAGCATGTAATAAGTAGTTTTCCCCCATGGTATTATTAGTTTAGAAAATACAAAAATTCTCCTTAATAACCTATTTTAATTAAAACAGATCTTCAGGGTTTTTTTTGGTTTTGTTTTGTTTTATCATGGCAGAAATTTAAGAAAAAGTAGAGCCCATACTACTTTATCTAAGGCTGACTTAGTTTGAAGATCCATGTCCTCTGTTGCACACTGATAAGGTATAGGTAGAGGAAAGAAAAAGAGATGGGGTAGAGATCCATAGTGAAGGGGGAAATCTTGACCCTTGTTAGGCTGAAGAACGTGAAAAAATTGAACCAGAAAAGGAAAGGAGGAAAAGGATAATTGTACAATGGAGCTGAATAAACTCATTTGATACTCATCCTGAAGAGGGAGCTAGACATCATCAGGAAATAGCTGTTCTTCCAAAGGATTTGGCAGGGCCACAGATATTATCAAGGAAGAGATTATGGTTAAGAGATTTATGATTATTCCCCAACTATGCAATTCTCTCCCTTATGCCTTCCTGGTTCTAAATAAAATAATGCCTTCTCTTTATCTCTGTCTCTGTCTCTCTCTGCCTCTCTGTCTTTCTCTCTAGACAGACAGATAGATAGATAGACAGACAGACAGACAGACAGATAGATAGATAGATAGATAGATAGATAGATAGATAGATAGATGATACATATAGATATTTATATATCTGAAAATTTCTGTTTCTCTGTCTCTCTGCTTTCTATCTCTCTCCCCAGCTCTATCTCTCACTCTGCCTCTGTTTCTGTCCATGTCTCTCCCTCCCACTTGCATTAATAATAAATTAAATTTCCAAAAGGAAGAAAAAACATATCAGAGAACAATCTAAAATGGATACAATTCTTGAAAACAGAGAAGAAGTGGTTACTAGGGTGGAAATGATGAGATCTCTGGGGAAGTGTTCACTCAAGATTTGGGGAGAGTAGACTTCAAAGAGTTTGGGAGGAAGGATATGTAAGATTCCAGGAATTAAATATCTATAGGAAAAAATTACCTCAGAAAGGATGGAAAACATTTAAGAACATAATTCTGGGAGAGAAAAAGGAAACAATTCCAATGAGGAAGCAAATGTGAGAGTTATCCGAAGAGACTGATTTGAGTATACAAGTAACTCATCAATCAATTTAGAGGTGAAAAAGATATAAACAGAAAATAAAAACAAATGCAGGTAACAAGTTGAATATAAGAGTATAGGTTGGTCCTGTAAAAATAATATCAAGAATGCTAAAAATCAGAATGAGCTAGTAAGTGAAGGAAAGGACAATTAAAAGGATAATTGTTGCTATGTTTTGTTTAATTTAGATTTGTTGTTTTGTGTTTTGGGGAGAGGGTTAAAGGGGAGGAAAGGAAAGAAGAAGATCCAAAGAGATAACACAGATGCTGATGATGAAAGGGATTAAACTGATCACAAAGAAAAGGAAGAGCTATTGAGTTCTTAGCCTGCTTCAGTTTTATTTGCCAAAAAAATGATCTTTTCACTGGAAATGACAGAATACAAATTGAAGATAAACAAGGAGTAATAAGAACACCTCATTTCTCTTGATGAATTCAAGTCACCTGACCATATAAACACCATCCTTGAGGGCTGAATAAACTAGAAAATGTAGAGGCTCTAAGCCAAACTGAAATAAATAAATAAATAAATAAATAAATAAATAAATAAATAAATAAATAAATAAATAAATAAATAAATCATAAATACATAAATACATAAATACATAAATACATAAATAAATAAATAAATAAATAAATGAATGAATGAATGAATAAATGAATAAATGAATAAATGAATAAATAAATAAATAAATAAATAAACAAACAAACAAACAAACAAACAAATAAATAAATAAATAAATAAATAAATAAAAAATAATGAATTTTATTTCAGCTCCTAGAGAAATTTCACAACTGGTCATAAAAGAAAGGACTCGTGAATATTTGGAGAAAGAGTCAGCTTTTTACAAAAA
>JAJPUD010008577.1:11450-76220 GCA_023553655.1 Myrmecobius fasciatus | reverse complement strand
ATATATATATATATATATATATATATATATATATCCCAAAAAAACTTAGTATGGCTTCCTTGAACAGATGACAAGGTAATTTTATTTTTCAGGGTGACTAGTTGATGAGGATAAAACTATAGCTATGGTATGGAAACACATGCATGCATACACAAACTTACACACAAATCGACATAGATAAGGCCAGCTACAAGATGCAGTAGTTGGTACTGGAAGCAAGTAGACCAGAATTCAAATCTGACCCCAGACATTTAAGTAGCTGTATGCTTCTGGGCAAGTAATTTAACACTGTTTGCCTTAGTTTCCTCATCTGTAAGATGAGCAGGAGAAGGAAATGGCAAATCACTCCAATATCTCTGCCAAGAAAACCCCAAAATGGGGTCACAAAGAATTAGACAAAATTGAAAAATGACTTTAATAACTGTCACTACTTAGTCAAATATCTATCCAGTGGGTCTGTATCGTCTAGTCGGATGACAAAATTGCTTCTTGCTAGATTGTTCTGTATCCATGTGTTTTCTACATGTTTTTCCCTTCAGGTTCTCAGATTTCCTCACAAAAGTAAGATGGTGCTAATATGCCCAATTATGGCCAAAACACCCCTTTTGGCTATCTTTTTTTTTCATTTGAATAAGGTAATCATAGTCTTATCCCCAAGTCTTAGTGATAACTGTGATAACTTTGTTTCCTTGCATTAAAATGTTCAGTGCATGGTTAGTAGGAAAGAGATTGGAAAAGGAAATAACTCTTATTTACAAGCACTTTAACATTTACATTTGCACATTCTCATTCCATGAACTAACAAGCCTAAAAGAAAGAAAGAATAAATGACTGGTCCATAAGCACACACCTAGTAGTGGCCAGGGCCAAGACTCAAATCCAAGTCTCCTGACTCCCAAGTCTCACAGGTTCTGTGATTTTCTCCTCAAAGCAGTAGTTTGAAACTTGAAAGGAAGCATTTGTGAATCAAGACCTGTGGTACTAATAGAAAAAAATAGGGTACAGGGAACCTAATGAACTAAAACCAATGTTACTATAAGATGAGAAAAGAATAAAATTTAGGGTACAGAATACAGTGTTAAATGCTTGTTAAACACTAAAAATACTGACAGCTAAATAATGTCTACAATTACTTGTGTTTGGGCCTTGCTGTCAATGAAATACCTGTTTTGGTTGATATGTTTGCAGGGAATCACAGTTTTCTTTTAAAAGTACAATAGAAAAAAATAGTCTCTCAGTCTCCGAGAGCAGAACCTCTGTGCTACCCCATGAAATAAATTCAGCTTGAATTTAATCAAAATTACTTTTGCCAGGAAAATAAAATCCTTGACATGTAGACATGCTATGAGCTACCCTCCCACACTAATTAGTCATTCAATTGAACAACCCATGAATTATTAAGTGATTACAATGTGTCTGCTACTACTATAGGTGATGGGGATTCAGAAGTGAGATAGCTATTTCCCTCAGATTGCTCACACTTATCATAAAGGGAAAGAAGTTGGAGCTGGAAAATCCAGAGTGTTGACTTTAACTGAAAAGCCCATCGGCATTGGGGAAAGTGGGGCTTTTGAAAGAGTTACCAATGCTGTAGCCACACTGGACAATAGGCTCTAAAAGCAGAGATTATGAGCAGAGCCATGCCTTGATGAGGCACAATCAAGTGCTGTATATGAAATGACTTGTCTGTTTGACTTTTCAAAAGTCACTTAGCTTCTTGGTTTTTTAGTTCCTTCATATTTAAAAGAAGAATAAGTACAACTTTTTTTTTTCATTTCTCTAGTGATGGGACTGCACGCACATAAATTTTCTCTACCTTGAGTTTCAGCCACACTGATTTAATCTAAGACAATTTTTCACCCAAATAAACTGTACTTTCATTTAATTTTATCCTAAAATGTACTTTTTAAGCATATGTGATTTCATCAATGTGAGCATTCCCTTCATGATACTGATAGCAACAATTCTATACCTTAAGGATACATTTTTTCAGAGTTGCTGTAGACAAAGTTTAAATCAAAACACTCTCTTAAGTGATTAAATCCTCAGTTGATGAACTTATCTAAATGCATTTGTGTATGAATACTTCTCAAGTGACAGACAATTTATTTCCTGGATTGCCCTTGGAACTTTTTCAACTTAATAGGACGTGAACAAGCTTACACTTTTCTGGCATGCTCTGTGAGAAAATCAAGCTCATAGCTAGCTGATAAGGCATGAAAGGCTTTAAAGGTATACTTTAAGTACAAAATGAGGGAAACCAAGTTAGACAGCATTTTGCCTGGAGAAAAAAAAAAAAAAAACCTAGAGGCTACTGAGGTTATCATCTCATCAACTCAATATAATTAAGCAGTAGATAGTGGCAATCAAAAAATCTATATAATGTTCTGGGGCTATATTGAGAGACAATTTTTAGAAATATGGATATGATTGACCCAATGTCCTGTGCCATGGACAGGTTTCATTTAGATTACAGAATTCACTTTTGGATGTTAAATTTTAAGAAGAATTTAGATTCATCAGGATGGTGAAGAGCCTGGGGTCCATGTCGTAGGAAAATTAGTTGAAGGAACTAAAAAGATTTAGTTAATCAAAAGTAGAGAACACTCAAAGTGAAATGACAGGATAGTTGTCTTTAAATACATGAAGGACTTTCATATGGGGGAGAGATTAGTCATGTTCATATTGGTCACAGAGAGCAGAACCAGGAGCAATGGTGGGAAATTGTAAAAAGGCAAATTTTAGGCTTGACATCTAGGAAAACTTCATAATGAGTAGAGTTGTCCAAAAGTTTAATGAGCTGCATTAAGAGGAAATAGGTTCTTCCTTGGAAGCCTTCAAGTAGAGACTGAATGACTACTTGTTTAATATTTTATAATGAGGATTGCTTTCAGGAATAAATTAGATATTTGCCATGACTTCTGTTAACTCTCAAATTTTGTGATTTAGTGATTTTAGTTCCTTGGAGATTAATTGTCATGGAGTTATGCATGTATGCATGTATATATGTATACATATACACATGCATTGTACACATATGTATAGGTATGTATCTTTATGTACAACTATAAATATGTGTGTACATGTATATATGTATACATATAAATATGCATCTATCTAAAACCAAGGCAGGCCTCTCCTGCAAAGGAAGCCAGCCTTAAATTTAGGAAGACCTGGATACAAATCCTGTCTTTAACATTTGCTAGCTAAGTAAACATGGGCAAGCCACATAATCTTTTAGTTCTCCAAGCAACATTCTAGGAAAGATATATAAATTTATCATCCAGATTCCTAACCTCACAATCATCCTCCTCTACTCTTCACTTTCCATCTCATTCTCCATATCTAATCACTGTCTTTTTTTTCCTTTAAAGTTTTCATTATTTATTTATTTTTAGGATTCTTTTCTTTACAAATTTTTGAGTTCCAAATTCTTTCCCTCTCTCCTATCTCTCACCCAGTGAGAAGGAAAACAACATAATACCAGTTATATATGTGAAATCATGCAAGACACATTTCTCTATTGGCCATATCACAAAAAGAAAAAAAAGAGAAAATTTTTACTTCACTTTACATTCAGAGTTCATCAGTTCTCTTACTGGAAGACATTTTGTCTTCATGGACACTCTAGAATGGTCTTGGATCATTAATCAGAGTAGCTAAATCTTTCACAGTTGATCATCATTACAACATTGCTGTTACTGGGCACAATCATCTACTGGTTCTTCTCTTTTCACTTTGCCTTAATTCATATAGGTCTGGCCATATTTTTCTGAAACCATCTCCCTTGTTACTTTTTATAGCAAGATAGTATTTCATCACAATTATATGCTACACCTTCTTTAGCCATTCCCCAATTGATAAGCATCCTCTTAATTTCCAATTCTTTACTACCACAAAAGAGCTGCTATAAATATATTTGCACATAGAGGACCTTTTTTCTTTTCCTTTGATCTCTTCAGGATACTGGATCAAAAGGTATGCATGGTTTTAAGGCCCTTTGGGCATAGTTCCAGATTATCCTCCAGAATAATTGGACCAGTGTATCATTCCACCAACAGCTCATTACTGAACCATTTTATGTTCAAGCTCTTTTTGTTGCTTATTCATTTTCCTAGACTAGTTATTCACTTTGAACTTTATGTTAAAGTTGAATTCTGCCCATCTTGGTATAGGAAGGCACTGTGCCAAGCTTGTACTGCTGGTTTTGGGGATCTCTTAGTTTTCAGTGCTTCCAAGATAGTGTTAGTCTGCCCTCCTGGTCTGAGCTTTAGTCTTTTCTGCAGCCATAAATGTTAGAAGCTTTCTCTGCCCTGGAATTGTGACCCAGAACTGCTTATAAAATTGCCAAACAACACCAGCTGCACCCACTGCCACAAAGGGTCCCCTGTAAACTCTTTCTGAGCATCCATTTGTCCCCCTTATTTAGGCTGAGAGCTCCGGAAACTGCTGCTATTGTCATGGTCATCTCTAAGGCCCACTGCTGGTGCTTTTGTCACACTCAAGATCTACACTCACCCTGATGTCCCAGACCTCTATTACAAACCTCTTAGGCTGGAAAAATGTCTCCCTCTGTCTTTTGTTGATTCTTCCACTCCAAAATTTGATTTGAAGTGTTAAATTTGTTTGGAGGGGAATACTGGGAGAGTTAAGCTGGGTCCCAGCCTAAATCCCACTGGCCATATTTTGTTGGTCCCACCACTATGACATAGCTCCCATACATCTGCTTTTCTACATTTACATTGCTCCCATTCACATGGACTCTTATAGTAAATAGTCTACTAATTCCTGATCCTTCCCTTCCCAAAACAATCAACTACAAAGCTATTGCCTTAATCTTTCTGAAGCACAGGTCCGACTATATACTCCCTATTACACCTAGAATAAAATACAAATGTCACCTTTTGGTGATTATGGCAGCTACCATGGAATGCAGAAGCAGAGCAGTTAACAGAAGGTAATGAAAGGAACATTTCCCTCTGCCTAATCTTTGTCTTCATGTTTAAACTCTGAGGTTCCACAACACTGGGAAGCTGGGAGTGCTCAGTTGGAATAGGATTGAATTTGAGAGAATATTATTAGTGAGGTACCCTATCAGAGGGTGATATTTACTAGATTTTTTGGGCAGCTTTGCTTTACTACATTTAATAAAACATGTGTTTATAGAATCATTGCTTGCCTGTGAATCATCATCTTAGAAGGTCAACACATAGCAAGAAATTTCCTGGAGTCAAAGAAATTTCTCTATAATTTTTTTCATCAATTGTTAATGGTATTTAATTTTTAGTAGCCAAATTCACCTTGAATCCAGGGACAGTTGCTGTTAACACATGCAATTGTAGAAGATAGGTGAAGAGTAATATGAAGTATTAGTATGAAGACTAAGAACCAACAAGTGACAAATGGGATATTTCAGCCTTTTACAAAGCCCATATATACATACAAGAAAAGAAGTCTGTTTAGGCAAATGAATAAAATCCATGCTGATATACCAAGATAGATGCTATCAAACTTACTTGCATGACTGATTGGATATAACACCACCTAGGGAAGAAATTATACAGACTTTTCTCACTTTATGTAAGTGAATCATTCTTCACTAAAGTGATGTTTATATAATTTAAATTTTCCACTATTCATCCACTTCCCTTGGCCTATATAACAAAGGGATTCACAAAATAATACCCTTACACAAGTCACTAAAATGCAGACATACTAAATACTATATCATGGTAATAAAAATTGTCTTATGTCCACTCACTGCATCTAAGCTTTATCATTGGAAGTTAGTTGAATAACAATTTTTTTATGAAGCTATAGAAAGATATTTGGACAGTGACTCTCTTTTTTTCCTCATACATCTGCCAATTGCAAGCAGTATTATCTTCAACTACTATTTGAGATTTTAAAAGTGTTTAAGTATTTCAATCCATTTTTTTCTTTTTTCCACATCCTTTAATATTCATTCAAATGATGAAATGCTTTTTACCAACTATTGCATTGTGAAACTTTTTGGTTCATCTTTAGGTTCTGAAGCTTCCTTTTATTTTCTTCCAGCAATCTTTGCAACTAGCAACTCAATCAGGTCATTTGACAATTCTTCTCCACAAAACTCAACCAACTGCTACACATCATTTTCAGCCACTTCCAGCTCCAATTCTTGTACTAATTTTATAATCTTGTTACTCACGTCTTCAAATATTTCATCTTTGTCAAATCCACAAAAATTGGGAACAAACTGCAGAAACACTTTTTTCCAAACTTACATTAAGCCAAATTTGCCTAATGGGAATTTACATAAAGAACTATCTGTATACTGTAACACCTTTTCAGTAAATAGTAAAATGACATATCTCTTTCCACAAATATAAAATACAGTATGAACTGAGTGGCACCTGGGTGACAGAGAGGGCTGGACCAGGTGAGTCAGGAAAACCTCAGTTCAAATCTAGCTTCAGATGTGTGGGCAGACTCAGGGCAAATGACTTAGCCCTGTTTGCCTCCTTTTCCTCATCTGTAAAATGAGCTGCAGAAGGAAATGGTAAATCATTCCGTATCCTTGCCAAGAAAACCCCAAATGGGGTCACAAAGCATCAGACACAATTGAAAAAAACAAAACAAAACAAACAAAAAAATAAATAATTGACCTGAATGTTAAAGGATCTGTAATAATCCTTAAGAGCAGCTAAGTGGTACAATGGATAGAGCACTGAGCCTGGACTCAGGAAGCCCTGAGTTCAAATCTGTCCACAAATACTTATCTGTGTGATCCTAGGCAAGTCAATTAATCCTATTTTTCTCCATTTCTTCATCTGTAAAATGAACTGGAGAAAGAAACGTCAAACCACTCTAGTATCACTGCCAAGAAAACCTCAAATGACCAAATGGAGTCAAGAAGAGTCAGAACAAAACATGAATATCATGTGTCATCTGTAATATGCATTGAGTGCACATATTTTATACCATTGTCACATTTGATATCTATTTATCTATGTATGTGCTATTTCTTCTCAATAGAATGTAAGCTCCTTGAAGGCAGGAACTATTTTATTTTTATCTTTGCATACCAAATGTCTTGCTAAGCATCTGGCACATAGTAGGTACTTAATAAGATTTTTTTTTAATTAAGTTGAGGTTATGTGATATGTTTTGTGTGTGTGTGTGTATGTATGTGTGTGTGTGTATGTGTGTAAGCTTTCTGTAACATCTCCACAGGAGTGAAACTTTTTTTGCAGAATATAATGAGATACAATATTTTTTAGATATTTGTGAGATAAGAAAGCTTAACGAGGATGTATAGAAGGTGCATTCCCTACCTCTCAATATATAATAGAAATATTCCAGAAAGAAAACTTCTTTCTAAGTAAGTGGCACAGTGGGTAGAGCACTATACTTTTCAGGGATGTCCACATTGAAAATGAGGTTGACACACACATTGCCAGAGCTAGTTTAGTGTTTGGGAAGCAAAGTATGGGAGAAAAAGAGGTATTAGACTGACCACCAAACCAAAGGTCTACAGAGCTATTGTGCTGACCCCATTGTTGTATACCTGTGAAAGTTAGATTGTATACCAGCACCATGTAAGGACACTGAATTGCTTCCACTTAAATTGTCTTAGAAATATTGGGAAGATCACCTGGCAGGATAAGATACCAAATACTGAGGTTCTATCTCAAATTAAACTGCCAAGCATTCAAACTCTAATGCAGAGAGCTCAATTCCACTTGGCTGTCCCACTATTTGAATGCCAAATGTACACATACCAAAAAGGTTTGATAAAAAGTGGTGAACTCACACAAAGCAAATACTCACATGGTAGTCAGAAAATGCAATACAAGGAAATTCTCAAGGTCTTTCTTAAGAACTTTAGAATTGATAGCATGACATAGGAGAAAGTGACACAGGGCCATGCAGCATGGCGTGCCCTCAGCAGAGAAGGTGTTGTGTGCCATGAGCAGAGCAGAAGTGAAGTAGATCAAAAAGAGTGAGATACACAAAGTTAGAGAATCTTCCCCAAATGTTCAAGTGAACTATTTGTGTCCAATCTGTGGTAGAGCATTTTGAGCTCATATTAGTCTGATCATCCACAGCTGGACACACTTTAACTTGACTCTAACATAGTGATGTCATTTAGGTCCTCTTCAGGAACAAAGGACAATAATCACCACCAACCACTGACCCTTAAAATACTTCAGAAAAGATAAAATGTCTCTTCTGAATGTTTTCTAGAATTTAAAATAAAATTTGAAATGAAATTTGAGTCTTTATGCCTTTAGTCATAAAGGTTGTAAAGCGGTTGGCATGGAATTGATCCTGAGTTTCTTCACCAATGTGTAGATTTATTCACTGTTAGAGTTGGAAAGGACTTCACAGATCATCTAGTTCAACTAATATCTGAACAAGTACCTCTTTTATAGTATAACTAAAATGATTGCTAGTGAAGAGCAAGGTATTTACCTGCTGAGGCAACCTGCTCCATTCTGAGAAAGCTGCAATTTTGACACTCAAACATTTCTCTCCATTACTTCTGGTTATCTCCTCTGTAACCAAGCAGAAAAACTTTTTCGCACAATGAAAATATTTGAAGATAGCAATCATATCACACTTAAATTTCCTCTTCTCCAGTCTTTACCTTTCCATTTCTTCCAAACAAAATAGATGATGCCATGACCTCTATCTTCCTCAAACAATATACCCTTTCCAGACTCACGATTTTCACTAGCTGTCCCCCTACCTGGAACTTTCTCCCTTCTCATTTTGCCTACTACTAGTTTCTTTCATGACACAGCTAAAGTCTTTCTCAGTCCTCATTATCCTCAGTACCTTCTTTCTAAGATTATCCCAAACTTTTCCTATATATGGCTTATTCGTACATAGTTATTTGTATGTTCTCCTCCCTCCCCCAATTAGCCTCCTTGCAATTCAGGGATTTTTTTTTTTGCATCCCCAGCAGCAATGCAAAGTGCCTGGCATATAGTAGGCATTTAATAAATGCTTGTTGACTTTCTATATCTTAAGCCCATTCTCTGGTCACTTTCCAGTTTATCAATGTCCTACTGGAAATGTGGCACCCAAAACTGAATGCATTACTTCAGATGTAGTCTGAGTATGAGCATTGTGCCCCTCAGTGTAGTTACAATCATACTAATTTTTTAACTGCTAAGTAACATTGTCTCAGATTGAGCTTAATAAAAATTGTAGTCATACTCTCTTACATATGTTTTTTTTTTATTTTTAAAGTTGATTTTCTGAACCCAAGGCAAGACTTTATATTTTTTCCCATCCACATTAATCACTATTTCATCATCTCTCACTCGGTTATCAAATACTAAAAATTTGTCTTCTGATCCTACCTAAAATCCAGTGGCCTATCCTCAGGCTTTATCCTTCTTGAGCTCTGAAGCTTTTGAACCAATTACATACATCCTCCTAAATGTTTTCTCCTTCATGAATTTTCATGAAATGCTCTTCCCAGCTTCATCTAGTGTTTGTCTTTGTCAGTCTCCTTTGCGAAATTAGCATCTATGTGCTGCCTCTGATGCATAGGTGTAGCCTCAGAACTCTGTTCTAGACCTGTTACATTTTTTCCTAAATATTCTCTCCTGATAATCTCATTAGTTTCCATTAGTTCAACTAACATCTCCACAAAGATGATTTCCAAATCTATCTATCCAGTCCTTGTCAGTACTCTTGCACTCTTGTTCCATCAACTGCTTGCTAAATGTTATCTTAAACATACTGTCATTGAAATTTAATTCATTATCTCCCCAACTCAAAACCCTCTTTCTAAATTCCATTTAATTCACAACCCTCTTTCAAGTCACATAGCTTCACACATTAGAAGCTATTTTCAATTCTTTTTCTAACTCACCTTCATCATTTCATTATCTAAATAGTTCCAAGATTGTTGGAATTTTGTTTGTTTGCTTGTTTATTTTTGTTTTTGTTTTGCATCCATTCCTCTCTATTTAAGGTTCGAACCTTGATTATTTATGTATGCTCCACATTGGTTTCCTACCCTACAATTTCTCTCCTCTCATATTTTCCTTCCTTCCTTTCTTCCTTCCTTCCTTCCTTCCTTCCTTCCTTTTTTTCCTTTCTTTCCTCTACCACTATATTGTGTTGCTGTTGTTATTCAGTCTTTTCAATTGTGTCTGACTCTTCATGACTCCATTTAGAATTTTCTTGGCAAAGATAATGGAGTGGTTTGCCATTTCCATCTCCTGCTCATTTTACAGATGAGGAACTGAGGCAAAAAAGGTTCAGTGACTTGCTCAGGGCCATACAGCCAAGATGAGTCTTCCTGACTTCAAGCCCAGCACTCTACCCACTTTGCCACCTAGCTGTTCCCAGTATGCCAGCATATAGATATTACTAAAGCATTGACTCAGCTGCTCCTTATTGGCTCTAGGGGAAAATGTTTAATCTTGTCATTTAAATTTCTTCACAATCTGATTCCAATCTAAAATTGCTTGTTAAACATTATTCTATCTCATATACTATATTCCAGTCAAACTAACCTGTTAAATTCTCCATAAGCACTACTGAATTTTCTGTAACTATGCTTTTTCATAGTCTGTCCCTAGAATGTTCTTCCTTCCCTCTTTTCCTTAAAAACCCTAATTCCCTTCAATGTACACCTTGCATCATATCTTATGAAAGACTTCCTTATTCCCAAAATTTTTATGCTCCATTTGTAAACACATACTTATGTACACACACACATATATATATGTATATACACATATTTCATATATGTGTGTGTGTGTATATACGTATATATATATATATATATATATAAAGACAGAGAGAGAGAGAGATGTGCATATGTGTGTATGTGTATTATTTACTTATCAAGAACCAGAGGGTCTGCCCAGGGCTAAAATAGCATGGGAAAAGTTTTTTCTCTACTTATGAACTTCCTGCCACAATCCATTGAAACCATGAAAAACATTTTGAAACTATGCTCAGTGATAAGCAATTTTGGTTAGCACCTTATTACCTTATACCAGACATACAAGCTTAACATTTTAATGACATTCTAATGAACATGTTTAAGACCCTGAGACAAAAAATAAATAATAATCTCAGTGAAGTCAGTGTATGACTTTTACATAATAATTCCACCAGGAATGATCCCATCAACTTTACATCCAACTTGATTATGTCTGAAATTTATCCATGCCTACCTGTTAACTTAGATAGAGAGATTGTAGATACAACTAATGTATCAAAAGTGAAGGAAAAAATGAAAGAAACTTAACTATAATTTCAAGCCAGGAAGATGATTGAAAGAAATAAAGGAGATAGCATGCTTGTGATTGTTAAAAGTTGGCAGTCATGCTGAGAAAACTTGATGTTCATGGGACACTCAGGTTAGCAAACATACTAATGGGAAGCTACCCCATATTGAGTTATATAGAGTTGAGGCAATTTCTCTACTTATAAAGTAGCCTCTGAAGCTACAAGGGGCCCAATAAAGACAACTATAATTATTTATTGCCATTTGGTGAGAAAGTCCATCTCTCAAATAGGCAAGCTGAGCCTGGGAATACTCACCTTTGCAGACTATAAGTAGAGAAAATCACTTTCCAGTCATGCAAAGACTATCAGATCCAGACAATGATTCAAAAACAATATTCTGAGGCTACTATACCCAAGTAATGAATTTTAAATGATAGAATTGGACTGAATCCAAAGGTAAAACTTTTTCTGTTTGCTACTTTAACCAAACAATCTCCTAACACTCAGAACCTTATAATATTGCTAGCCAGTCTGGGAAACATATTTATATTTAGATAGATTATTAATACCAACCTATATCACCTACTTCCACAGTTAGGACTATGCCTAGTGACAAGACTAACTTACAATGTCCCAGATAAAAATGGGGAAATGATGAAACATAACTATATAAGGATACCAGTGTTTACTCATCTAACATGTACCTTGAATGTAAATACATATGTTAATGAATGCATGGGTAGTTTAAGTATGATTCTTTTAATTATGTCGTATGTTATGATTTTTGCATTGTTTTGTAATACCAGAGAAATTGAGGCAAGTAGAGATTGATTTTGATCTTTAATGGGGAGAATTTAAACTAGCTGACTGAAAAGGGAATATGCTTCCAAAAGCATTCAGTACAGACAAACTGAGGCACAGAGTTTATATAAAATTTGCAAGAAGAATACAGAAGCTGAGAATACAATGAGCCTTTGCAGCTGTTATCTTTACTTCAAAGAGAGAGGAGTTGGCTTGGCATTAACAACCAGGGGCTTGTGACTCAGGCCCTGTCAGACAGGGGAGGAAGGCTAGATAACATAACTAGGGGTCTTTGTCCTTGACAATGATTCTATTCCCAAAGAGTTTCCCTTGACAGGGTTGAAGTCAGAGAGACAAGCACCTAGATACTGTTTTTCTTTTCTGTCCTTCATTGTGTCGCAATGGTATGTAAAAGGGGAGTAAGAGCCTCAAGGTTTAAAGTTTTCTTTTTAAACTCAAATTTCCCAAATCTAATTGCACAAATGAAAATGGGGAGGGAAGTGTATGGCCTAACAGTATTCATAATATACTTTTTTTTGAAAACTCAATTTCTCTCTGAATCTTGGTTTGTTGCTGTTGACTATGTGAATACAATTTTGTCCTCTGGACTATCTTGTTGTTTGATTGGCTGTTGTTATTATTGCTATGTTTACTTTTATTTATATAATATTATTGAGTAGCCCACCATGAAATGTGGATGTGATGTAGGATGCATGCATACAATTTAAACATGTGTTCATTGGAGAAGCATTACAAGCAATGTTTTGCAATGTTCTATATCTACTTAATGTATTGGGGATTTTGTTACATAGATTATGTTATTTTTTTTAACTTAGCAAGCCTTTGATAGTTGCCTCCTTGCTGTTCTTAGGAAAAGATACTCCACGTCATAATTCCTTATATGTTCCATTGATGTCTCCCATGCCTAAAATTCCTTCCCTTTTCATGTTCATCTCCTTACTTCTAGGCCTTCAATTACCAGCTAAAACATTATTTTCTGTAAGAACAATTTCCCAGTACCTCTTAATTTTAATGTTTTTCCTCTGTTAACTATCTCCACTTTTCTTCCATATATCTTGGCTGCTTATTGTTTCCCAAATTACACTATGAATTCCTTGAGAACAGGGACTGTCTTTTGCATTTAGTCATATCTACAGCGCTTACCACAGTACCTGAAACATAACAGGAGTTTAATAAATGCTTATAGACTGATTGATCTGTAGAATTTTATTCAAGGAGATCCTCTCTAGGCTTTCTCTGAACCATATGAAATGTTATGCCTAAATCTAAGTTGTATGTTGGACTATACTTTGTCCTACTTTCCTCCTCTTAAAAAAATCATTAGTAATTTTTTCTATATCAATTACAGTCATTTCTAAATATGATACACATCCTTCCACCAATTCCCAATTAAATGCATTCTATGTATCAGATTATCCTAATTATTCCATGTTTCTCTGAATTCCTTATATGTGTTATTTCTTACTGAATAATAATATTCCATTTTATTCATAACCACAATTTGTTCCTCTGATCCACATTCAGTGGGCACTCACTTCATTTCCAATTCTTTCCTACCACAAAAATATTGTGCTGTTATAAAATGTTGCAAATATCTGATTACACAAATATATATATGTATGTATTTGAATGTATGTATATATGTATATACTTTGACTTTCTTTTATTCTTTACCTAACAATGGGGTTAAACTGTATGGGTACCGTATTTACTTTTTCCATTAAATTCCAAATTGTTTTCCAGAACTCTTTATCCACATCAAAGTTCTGCCAATGGCTCATTGCTGTACCTATCTTTCTGTAGTTCATCCAATATCAATCACTTCGCCACTCAGATTTTTGTCATCTTTGTCAAGTTGATGGGGATAATGTTCCCCTTCCTTCTACGTCAAAGACTGAGTTATCACCCCAACCCCAAAGTTTTTCATCATTTTTATTTCAGTCATGAATTTTTCTGTGTTGGTAAGAGCCAAGTATAGAATGGTCCCTTTATTGCTTCCTCAGTCTTTTGAAGGATGAAATTATCATTAAAGCTAACCAAGAACTTATTAGTTGCCCTTTTAAGTGTCTGAATAATAGAAGTCTGTATCATCACTAAATTATTCCTATGCCAAATTTGAGATCCATATTCCAAAAGGTTTTTCTATCGGAACAGCTTTATCCTGTGAGGAAAATTAATATGGTGCTGTATTATTTAATAAATAATATTTTGCTCTGATCCATGCTTTTCTTCATTTTGACAGATTCTCACTTCTGAAGGACAGGAAATTTCTGAAGGGCAAGATCAAAAAAAGTGGTACTCCAAGGCCCCAAAGCATCTTCTCTTTAAACAGTTTAGACAAAGCCCTTCCCAGATAGGACCACCACTTCTATTTACAAAATAAACAGAACCTAGCTTAGTCTGGGTCCTTCCCAGGGTGCATAACCCTTTGTGTTTGTTTTCCTTCATTAAAGTTAGGGGGAGATCAAACAGAGGACATCGTGATTGGGGTAGTTTTGTTTTTCTCTCCAAGATTATTGTTATAACAACTAACATTTATCTGGCCTCTGAAGTCTATTCTAACTCTTAAATGTTATATAAGTATAAAGAAAGTAGTTTACTTTTATTAACATTTAATACCAGGGAATATAGGGAAGATTAACAATATATTCTAAGGGTACTTCTCACCCCAATTACATTAAAGAATGACAAAATAGGAATGACCAAAAAAAATTAAATAAATATGAACCTACCAAAAAGTAATTCTTAGAGAAAAAAAAAATAACTAAAAAATAAAACTCCAGCCTTTATTTTTGGGACTGACGGTCTACTCCTATATTATTATACATTTGTGTTAATTTAAAAAAAAACATTGACATAAAATGGTTTTTCTTTAATATGTTCATATGCACAATACTAAGAGCTTATATAAGCTGTGAATAAATGCTACAAATTTCCTCAGTGCAAATGGGGTGAAAAAAGAAATATTCATCACCCTACTATTATTTGACACAGTTCTAGAAATGCTACCAAAAGGGATAAGACAGGAGAATAAAATTAAATGTATAAACATTAGCATGGAATAGAAAGGAAATTATCCCTATTTGCATAAGAAATGATGGTGTACTTAGAAAACACCAGAGAATATCCAAAGACACTTTTTGAAAATATTCACTAGAATTGTCAGTATTTCTTTGTAGTACTAACAAGACCCAAGTAGAAATTTTTTAAAATTCCAATTCAAATAATTAATAACTGCATAAAATATCTTGGAGTTAAGCAACAAAGCCAATACGATATTTATAGAAATACCATCACAAAACATTCTTTACAAAAATAATGGAAGGCATGTCATGCTATAGTAATATAATAAAAATGATATTGCCTATATTAACATAAAGCTTTAGTACTATACCAATCAAATTGTTAAGGTGATATTTTATAGGAATAGAAAAATGATCAAAAAATTCATTTGGAAGGGCAAAAGGTCTGGAATTTCAAGGTAAAGAAGTGGGGGGAAGGACTAATGGAACAGATAGAGCATTATCAGCTCAAACCATGTTACAATCAGTATTCATCAAAACTATTTGAATTGGTTAAAAAACAAACAAAAAGACAGATCAGCACAAGCACCTAGGATAAGCAATAAACAGAAATTAAAAACGGCATCACAGTGCTTGATTATCCCCAAAACATAAATTACTAGATTGATGATTCCTTATTTATTTACAACTGCTGGGAAAATTGAAAAGCACTTTGAAAGAAATTAGATTTAGACCATAATCCTACAACACATTCAAAGTTAAAATGGATTTTACCTAAATATAGAATAATGCCATTAAAAAAAAACCTTAGAAGAGAATAACGTTAGCTACCTTCCTCTAGTATAGCAAAGGGAGTAATCCTTAACTAAACAAGAGATAAATTAGTTCATTAAAATAAGCATTTTTTAATATAAATAGGCCAACCAATTGCCTGCTATCCAAAAAAAAAGGGCAAATTAGGAGTATGAACCATGCCCCGATTCAGAGTATGGACAAAAATTTCAAAAGAGTTCAAAATTGTAAATGAATACACAATATATCATTAATTTTACATGAGATTCAAACTACAATAATGTTGACATATTTATCACAGCCCAGAAGCAAACTTGACAAAATATGGAAATAGGCTATGCATTTTTGTTAAAGCTATGAAAGGATAAAACTCTTCAAAAATATCATCTTGGAAATATATAAGAAAAGTCACTAAACAATCTATACCCTTTTTTATCCAGCAATAACAAAACTAATACTAATAAATAGAATATTAATAAATACATAGCATTTTATATTACTATGTGCCATACAAGATGTTAAGGATTTTACAAAAATCATCTCATTTGATCTTCACAATAAGCCCAGGAGATAGGGGCTATTATTATTATCCTCATTTTACACTTGAGGAAATTGATGTAGAGATTAAGTGACTTTTATAAGGTCATATATCTAATAAATATCCAATGATAGAATAGAAGTCAAGTCTTCCTGACTTTAGGCCCAGAGCTCTACTCACTGTACATAAGCAAATATTCCAAGGAAATCAAAGACAGAAGCAAAGTTCCAATAAATACCAAAATATTCCCTGAGTTAACTCTTCTCAGTAATACAGTAGTCAAAGATAATTTCAAAAGATTTGTGATGGAAAATACCATCTACATCCAAAGAAAGAACTACTTATTTTCACTTTTTAAAAATCTGTTTTTTATTTTCCTTTCTCCTAGTTTTTTCCTTTTTTTCTGAATCTTCTTTAATAACATGACTAATATGGAAATATGGTTAACATAACTGTACATGTATAATCTATATCAGATTGCTTGCTATTTTAGGGAGGAGAGAGGGGAGGAAAAAAAAGAAAAAAAATGAAACTCCAAATCTTGCAAAAATGAATGTTGAAAACTATCTTTATATGTAATTGGAAAAAATATTATTAAGTGGAATAAATACTGATTGTATTAATCTTTGTGGCAGAAAAAAATCTAGAAACAAATAAGGTGCACATTAATTGGGAAAAGACTAAAAAAAACTATGGTATTTGAATGTAGTGGAATATTATTGTCTGATAAGGAATGATTAGTATGCACCAGAACAGATACATGGAGGAAAAATACTTAATGCCAAATCATTTTATCTAATACCTGCTATGCAATAGTTTTTTTTAGTAAGTTAAACATAAAATTTTATTACATTTTCAGAAAATATGCTAAGAAAACATACTGACAATACCATGAACAAATAGAAAAATGAACTATCCCATTCACCTTAATTTCCTGAGCAATTGTCATTTCTATTTGATATAGGGGCAATTTTGTTCTCCTTCATTCCTTTAGAAGCAGTGGTATCTCCAACAACAATAATAACATTATTATCTATAAATGTCTCCTATATGTAACAAAATTCCTTGCTTTATGAGGAAAAAAGAACAAGCATTTGTTAATCATCTACTGTGTGCCAGATAGTACTATTATGACCATGCTAAGTACTATTAGACCCTGGCCTATATAAAATTCATTAAAAGTAAACCTAAGTCTGAAGATATTCATTTGAATTAACACACATCTCATAAGCCTCAAAAAAGTATGTAAAGCCAAAGAAATATATAGAAATTTATCTCCTATCCACTACAAACATATATGTGCTTATGTATAGAATTAGGCATAAATTTATGCCATTAATGTGGAAGTAAAAAAAGTTCCATAATGAATTCAGTGTAGGATAAATAAAAGAATACTTGGAGAAATCTGGTTTTGAATCCTGCTCTGATATTTACAATTTGTCTGACCTTGAGAAAGGCAGACTGAGAAAGGTTCTCTGAGCCTTGGTGTTCTCATCTATGAAATGGGAATTATTGTTCTCTGTCCTTCGTTTCCAAAAAGGACCAATGATATCACAGGTGATACACTGATCTGCACATAAATTGGATTTAACTGACACAGGGTTGCATCATCATCAGTCATCAGTCTCACTCTCTCTTCCAGAGTCATCAAAAGTCTAATAGCAGGACAAAGGTGAAGATGACTGGTGATGGTCCAGGACACAAGGTCTGACATTGGCATCTTTAATGTCCAACTGCTACCTACCACTCTGGGATATGAGGAAAGAGTTTTTGTAAATTTTAAAGTTTAACCTAAAAGTCAGTCATTATTGGTTGCATCATGCCATATTTGTATTCTTATTAGTCAGGCAAAAGCAGATAAAACTGAAACAAATCAGTTAAGGTATATTGGTTTAATCCTAGGTCTCTGAATTTCTATCAAGCTAAAATGATCTTTTCAATTTTAGAACACATTCCTATGGTTCTTAATTATTTCAGTTTATGATGTTTTTAAATTTTTTATCACAAAAGACATATTGCATCTTTCTATGACTGCTAATGGTGGACAATACATGAGTTTTTCTTTTTTTAATCTTTTTTATTGTAATAAATTTATTTATTTTTAATATGCATTTTTGTGAATCACATTGGGAGAAAAAAATCAGAACAAAAGAGAAAAACAATGGGAGAGATTTAAAAAAAACAGAAAAAAAGAAGTGAATGTAGCATGTACTGATTTACATTCAGTTTCCTTAGTTCTTTTTCTGGATGCAGAGGGTATTTTCTATCCAAAGTCTACTGGGGGAGATGGTAGAGAGGACACACTTTTTTTTCTGATCTTCTCCCACAACCCTCCGACTAATTACCAAATCCAGCCTCCGAATTAATTCTGGACTAGCAGAACTCAAAAATATTAGGAGTGTAATAAATTACCAGAAGAAGATAATTTCACAGATCTCCAGAAAAGGTCTGTTTCCATCACAGGGAGGGTGGTGGGGCATGCGCAAGCAGGCTGAGCACAGGTGCTGGGGAGTGCAGGCAACCAGATCTGGGGCGGAATGGAGTCCCTGCACCAGAGAATCTGTGGGGAGGAGTCTACAGCAGTGTTGGCTATTCTGCCCTAGTTGCAAGCCAGTGGATCAGCAGAGAAATTATAAAACATCCAGCACAAACACAAAAGGCAAACAGTGAACCCCAAAAGGCCAGAATCTCATGGGACCTGGCCACCCCCAACCAGCACCAAAAGTGAGTCAGCACTGACCCAGTGCAGCCACTGCTGCTTGTATAGGAAGTCTGGACAATCTCCCTTGCCTGAAAAGCAAATCTCATCTTTTAAAAAGAAAAAAAATGAGTAAAAAAGCAAAAAGAACTCTGACCATAGATGGTTTTTATGGTGAAAGAAAACAACAGATTTCAAACCCTGAGGAGACTAAAAGCAGATCATTTCCTGATGAAGCATCAAGGATGATAAAAATTGGCCCCCATCACACAAGGTTCTCCTATAAGAAATTTTAAAAGATCTTAAAAGAGAGATAGAAGAAAAATAGGAAAAGAAAATGAGTACTTTGCAAGAGGGTTTGGAAAAGGAAATAAAATTTATTGGGATTACTTTGTATCACTGCTTTGGAACTACTGAAAAAAACCAAGCCTTTCATAGTTGATCATTGAACATTCTTGCTGTTATTGTGTACAATGTATTCCTGGTTCTGCTTTTTTCACTCAGCATCTTTTCATATAAATCTTTCCAGGTTTTTCTATAATCAGCTTGTTCATCATGTTTTATGGAACAATAACATTCCATTACCTTTATGTACCATAACATGTTCAGCCATTCCCCAATTGATGGGTATCCATTCCTTTTCCAATTCTTTGCTATCATAAGAATTTTTCTTGATAATATTAAATTTTCAGTGAATCACACAAATTTCTTATTAGTTAACTTTTGCTCTTACTAGATGACCACCCCATCTTCTTAAGGTATTTTTAAAAATCCTTTGATTTGATTTTGCTTTGTAATTTCTTTCTGCCATCAGCTCACACTCATCATGTTCCCTTCCACTGTGTTATATGACTTGCAGCAAGTTAGATACTAATATTAAAAGGCAAATCTTTGTTTCTTGGAGAATGAAGTTCTGCAATATCCCAAATTATTCTAGGCTCAACATATTGTCCCTTTGCTTTAAATATGCTGATGATGAATAAGCACTGCAGGCCATTTATATAACTGCATATCTTCATAAAGAATATCATTCTTTACCTAATTTTTCTTGTGTGTATAATGAGACCATATTTTGAGTTTTTACAGATCTCTAGCAGGATATTCTGTTGTGTTCTGAGATTTGAAACAAGTAACACAAAAATTATCTGAAGGACCTCATCATTCATGAGGAATACCTTTTTGATTTGAGCTGCATTGTATCTCCTCCTTGGCAGTGGCAAATAATTTTGGTAATTATATACCTCTCTATGTTATGTCTTGCCTGATATTATTGATTAGAGAGTTGCTGAAAGAGGTTAACTCTATCATATCTATCAAGGAAAGATACTTTGGTGTATGAACTAAAAAAGTATATAGATACACACACAGATTTAGAGAAATTAAGTATTTCAACATTGTTGTTATTCTTGCTTAACATGGATTTCTAGTAATTCATTTTTTAGTAGTTCAATTTTAATAAATACTTGCTAAGACTATTACATTGGATACTGGAAGGAAAATAAATGGTAAGGAGCCAGGTAAGACAAAATCCAATAATCAAGGAAAGATCCTTGAAGCAAGGGTTATTTTGGATATATTGGATATATTGGAATATAATATCTTTACAAGATTTTACATTCTACCAATGGTACTAGTAAGTAGCAACATTTTTTCTTTCATTTATTTAGCATCATCCCAAGAATCAAAGGCATTTTGCAAAGTCCAGTAGTCCACCCTTTCCTTTAGAAGGACTAGCAGACTACCCTCTGTCAAGAAAAAAAAGCTTATTTTCCTCCTTTGGAAAGACACTCAAAGAATAATCTTGAACATCTCTTTATAACAACCCTATTGTTGCAATTTTTAGCATCCAATTTTATGTCAAAGCTAAATCCCTTAAACTGTAGATTAAGCCCATTCTGTCTTGTTCAGGCTTTGGTCTGAAAGGACAACATCTGGTGCTCTTTTGCATAATGACCCTCAATCTGAGGGTACTATTTCTACTGTACAGATGAAACATGATAAGTGTGACACATAGTGAAGAGTTTTAGAAAAGAAAGAACCCATAGGTACATATATTCTCAGAAACATATAAACTCACATGCACTTGGATCTACTATGGCCTCAGTTCTAAGAGTATTAAATTAAAGGTCTAGGTTCTCTTCATATATTTATTTCTTCATTGAAAAAAAGCATCCATTCTTCACAATAAAGAAGATATCTAAATTAGGAGTGCAAAGCTATTAAGTGGCATATGAGGTGTAGCGTTAGACTTGGAATCAGAAACTTGTGAGTTTGAATTTTGACTCAGGTATTTACTAGTTGACTAGTTTAACTAGACTGGGAACATCTTTCAGTCTGTTTCCTTCACTATAAAATGGAGGTATTGATAATAGCACTTACATCACAAGAAGATTGAAAAGATCAAATGAGATAATTTATGTAAATAAATTACATTTATTTGCAAAGCTCAAAGACTATATTATTATGATGATAAGACTTTAAGTGAAATCAAAACAGAAAGCAAAAAATCCATTGGAAAAAATAATTAAGTACTCTTCTACATGTGCTCAGTTTGCATGGAAAATTTTCATCTCTATTTTCTGGTAAATAGATCCAAATTACAAGCACAGTGAACTACTGGACAACACAAAAAGGTAAATATACATAACTAAAGTTACCACCAAATAGTAAACAAAAGATTTCTAGAGTGCTCCCAGATCTTTGATCACAATAATTTTTATATATCAAAAGCATATGTGTGGCCTTTAAAATGTGAGTCTTTTCTAGTTTGATAAAAGGCAAGTTCAGTTAGAACAATAGATATTGAAATCAGGCTCACACACACTCAAAAAATAGTAAGTGAAGTCATGAACATTTAACTATCTGCTGCCATCACCTACCTTGCATGCAATTTGAGGACAGTGCATAATCAAGGTAAAATATAACAAAAGAAATCCAAAGTCAATGAGAAGCCCAGGCTCAAGCAGTCAACATGATGCCATGGTGATGAAAGGTAGATTCCCTATGCCAATGAAATAGAAGATCCAATTAAATCAAACAAAAAAGTAGCAAGATACCCTTGAAGCTAAAGTGAGGGTATTTAAGGATAAAACTAAAGAAAATATACCAGGTAGTAAATATGTGGCATTTGCACCAAACATTACACAGGTTGTAAATATAAATAAAATCAAGAGAAGTTTAAATTAATTGGCATAGGGAATCAATCTGGTGAGAAAATTATCCTTTATTAATACCAATCAGATACCATTATACAACTTCAATAGCTACAGGTTACAGAATTTGGGAAATTAGTCATGGCATCAAGAGGTTAAAACACTTAACTTGTCTACTGTCAAACTGGGACAGCTAAATGGTGAAGTGGATAGAGTACTGGTCTGCAGTCAGGAAGACTCATTTTTTTTTTTTTTTTTTTTTTGCTTTTTGCTGAAGCAATTGGGGTTAAGTGACTTGCCCAGGGTCACACAGCTAGGAAGTGTCTGAGACCAGATTTGAACTCAGGTCCTCCTGACTTCAGGGCTGGTGCTCTAACCACTGCGCCACCTAGCTTCCCCAAGACTCATATTTTTAAGTTGAAATCTGGCCTTAGACACTTACTAGCTATGCGACCCTGAGCAAGTTACTCATACCTGTTTGCCTCAGTTTCTTCATCTATAATATGAGCTAGAGAATGTAAATTACTCCAGTATCTTTGCCAAGAAAAAGTTAAATGGGGTCATGAAGAGATAAGGATGACTGAACAACAGAATAATGGCAAATATGTATAAAAATTGACACTTTAGCCAGGTTTTCCTGTCTCTAACTTGGAATGTCTATCCACTATGTCATACTAAGATTTAGAGGTGGAACAGTCCTCAAAGACTTTTCATGATTGTAAATCATGTTCATGATTTACAATCATGTAAATGAGACCTAGAGAGTGATCCAAAGTAACTGAATATTGTCAGACTGAGAATCAGAGACTGATTTTTAATAATATTTTATTTTTCCAAATACATATACAAAGATACTTTTCAACATTCACTTTTGCAAATCTTTGTGTTCCAAATTTTTCTCCCTTTCTCCTTCCCCTCTTCCCCAAAATAGCAAACAATCCAATATAGGTTAAACAAGTGCAATTCTTCTATATACATATATATATATATATATATATATATATATATCCACATTCATCATGTTGTACCCACAAGAAATCAGATCAAACAGAAAAAATATAAAAAGAAAAAATAAGGAAACAACAAAAAAGGATGAAAATACTATGTTGTGATCCACATTCTATTTCCATAGACACAAAATTATATACAATGATCTCTTGGTTCTACTCATTTCACTTAGCATCAGTTCATGTAAGTCTCTCTGGGTTGTTTTTTTTTCTGAAATCAGCTTGCAGAGATTGTCTTTTGACTCAAGAGCCTGTGCATTTTTCTTCTTCTGGAGACCTAAGACTTCCCACCAATAGAAAAGTACAGTCTCTTGAGTCAGAAAAAATCAGGCTTTAAATCAGTTACTTATGCTTCCTTATTATATTTAATAATGTTCTGTTGCTATGAATTATACATAACCAACTCTTTATGACCTCAGTTGGGATTTTCTTGCCTCCAACCTTTCAGTGAGTAGTAAGAAGTAACTGAAAGGTTTGAGATCCCTTTGTTATTCTCAACCTAGTTTAGCTATCTGTTATAGTACTAAACACACTACATCTCTTGGAGTCATAAGTAAGAGTGGACACCTAAGGTGAAAAACATCACTGAAAAAAATGGTCAGCAAGCCCTCATACCAGAAATGCTAGTCCTCCCTGAACACACCCTACACCCCACATAGAAGGTAAGGAAAAATAGAAACAAACATTGATTAAGCTCCTGCCTATGTGCCAGGCAGAGTGCTAAGTGCTTAACAAAGGTTTTCTCATTTGACCATTTTACAGTTGAGGAAAACTAAAACAGAGATTCAGTAATTTTTCCAGAATCACCCAGCTATGAAGTGTCTGAGGATGGATTTGACTAATTTCAGCCCCAGAACTGAGTGGCACTGAGCAATAAAAAGAATATAATCAATCCCAAAGTCTAATTCAAAATCTTTCCTCAGGAAATTGGTCCATATCAGCAGGAGAGGGAAGTAAGCTGAGTGCAGAAGAGGGGTTAAGACAGGAGTGTTAAAAAAAAAAATAGCTAATCAGTACACAGAAAATCAGTAGAACTGAGAAAGCTATTGACTAACAGAAGAAAGATGCTTTGATATTTCCAGAACACCGAGCAACTGGTTTTCTATCTATCCAGGGCTAACTGGCAAATGAGTACCAATAGGAACTGATGGGATCTCTCTTGATCCCACTGTATCTCTCATCTCTTTATTTTTATAGACCAAAGGGGTCTATTCATTAACCTGTCCTCTTATGGAAGCCATTCTACCCTTTTGTGCATTCCCAGTACCTTTCTCTGTGACTTTTATTCTTCCATTATTTGTAAATCAGATTAATTATCTATATCCAACATTCAAAATCCCATGATGTTCAATAAGGCTAACATAATGGGTTCTCTAGAGCTCAAATTACACAAATTAGAAGGTGAGTACAGAAAATGAAAAGTCGAAAGTAAAATGATTTTTAAAATACAGGCAATTTTCTCATGACAAGGTGTATTTCCTTAAAATCTCACAGGGCATATTAACACTATGCAATTTCATGAGTCTATTTAAAATGAAACTCCATCTGGGAACATAAATGACCATAGAAAACATACTAGTAAACTAGACTTTTTTTTTCTTAAATAGTATGCAATACCTACCAGAATTACTGGTATTCTCAATTAACCATAGGAAACCTAGAAAAATGTTTAGAATTCCTTGCCTAGTAAAAGAGACTAAAGACTAATAATGAAGATACATATATATAAATGCAACTAAGATCAACTCTTATTTGCACTAATGGAGGGAGACAGTGATATGGCTAAACCTTACATGGCACATAAACCCCAAATTTTATATGTGTGTGTATATGTATATAATACATATATATATATGTGTGTATATATTTATACATATGCATATGTATATATACTGAAATGTCATGTTTCATTTCACTTTCTTAAATGAGTTAAAATAAAGTTGAAAATATACCATGAGGCAAAATATGAGTTGTAGACTAAGAGAATTGAGGGAAGAACAGGCAGTGGGTAGTCCCAATTTTTCAGTGTAACATAAACAAACAACTGTACCATAATCAATGAAGCAGTTTAGGTGGCTCAATGGAGAGAGTGCTGGGCCTGGAGATCTAAGTTTGAAGATCTAAATTCAAATATGGCTTCAGATATTTCCTAACCATTTGACACTGGGCAAATTATTTCAATTTCTGTTTGTGTCAATCCACTGTGGAAGAAAATGGCAAATAATGACAATATCTTTGCCAAGAAAACCACACATAGGGTCATAGAGATTCAGACACAATTGAACAACAAAAATAGTGAGCCATAATCACAAAATTATCATATCATTAAGGATCTAATTTTGAAGGAAAGCACCACTATTTTAACTGGAGAAACTGATTCAGATTTTTAGGTAATTTAGAATATCTTAGAAAAGAAGCATATGTAAGATGGAAAATAAGGGAACCTAGGTTCAAATTCCACTTGTGATTTATGCTACCTATAGAACCTCAGGAAGTCAATCCATTTCTGTATCTAAGGCAATTATCCAGAACTTATCAACTGAGTCTTAAGGAATTGTTTAAATATAAGGAATTCCCACAGTATGAGTTTCCAATTCTCAGGAGAATCACAATTTTTTTTGTATTTGCCCATATAGAATTCACAGGGGTTATGTCTAATCACTTATCATATTACAATGATGGGTTATTTACATAAATTTAAAATAAATATCAATAATAAATTTAAAATTAAAATGTAAACTAAGTCACTTTCTTATGTATTAAAAGAGATCTTGGTTTATTTTATTTCCAATAACTAGGACAACATGATTCTTCAAAGAAATTTCAAAGAAAATCATTCATGCAGCTAAATAAAGACCCTAGACTGAAAGAAATTAGTTTTGTTCCTCTGTCATAATGTGGTTTTGGAGAAAGCAACAACTATTTTACACATACACACACACACACACATACCACAACAACAATCACAACCACAACAACAAACTACAGTTTAAAAAAAATAAACATTCTAATGAACATAAGGATGAATGAAAACATTACAATGAAAAGGGGATGGATATATATCCATCCCCTTTTCATTGTCTTCATTGTTCTTTGTTATACATACATATATATATATACATACAGACAGACACATATATATATACAGTTTTAGTGAAAATTTAATAATAATAATAATGACTAATATTTACATAATGTTTTAGGTATAAAATATTTTATGAATGTTATCTCCTTTTAACCTCACAACTCCAAAAGCTAAACGTTTTGGGATATGTTGTTAGTTTGGGTGGGACATCTATTTGGATGATAGATGTGTCCCATAAATAATTGTAACTATGAGGCTAAAGCTCAGGATAAGAAATGGAGGTTGAGATAGGGATGTGGGAGTAACATGACTAGAAATGATAATCAAAACTATGAGGGTAAATAAAATTGCAAAGAGAAAATATAAAGCAATAAGAAAAGAAATAATAGAAGAGAGCTTTGGGGAACACCCAAATTGATTGGTAAAAATAAAGGAAAAAAGTAAAGAAAACAGAAAATAGTTAGGAAAACCATGGGAATATGCTAATTCTGAAGCCAAGGGAAAAAGAGAGACCCCAATAAAAGATGTTTCATTATGTCAAAAAACACCCGATTCAGTAGTCTAGTCTTAAAGTCCAGAAGCCAAGAATAGGGTATAGAGGGAAATGAAGGCCAGCCTGGGATCCTCCACAAATTGGAAGCACCAGGAGAAATTGGAAGAAGGAGGCAACTTTTACAAAAGTGATATTTCAGGTTGAGAACTCTCCAGAGATTGGCAAATGTACCAGGGTCAGGAGGTGTCTAGGTGCTATGGGAAGCTTTAATAAGCTATTGAAATAAAAGAGCCAGTAACAGAATAAAAGGAGGGAACAGAGTGTGGTTGGGCACAGAGGTGAAAAGAAAAAGATTGGGCCTATGACTGAAGAGTCCAAAAGGGTAAAATAAAAGGATAAGAGTTTAATAAGTTTATTTGTAGCTAATAAAAATCAGCTGACCGTAAAGATACAAAAGTAAGCCACTTATCTTCTCAGTGTCCCAGGGAATGTTCACTGGGATTTCCCTATCTCAATAAAAATTCAGGCCCTTTCCCCCACCAAATATTTATCTTGGAAGAGAGACAGACAGATAGATACTCACCATCAACTGTCTAAATCCTTGAATTAGAAAAAGATAAATTGGATAGCAGAGGTTATAAGTAACCAAAGATATATATGTTAGAAAATGGAAGGTCCGGGAGAAAGTAATAAAGTGTTGCAAATTAAGACACTTTATACCTCACAGATTGGCTAAGGTGATAGAAAAATATAATGAAAAATGTTGGAGGAGATGTGAAAAAACTGGGACACTAATACATTGTTCATGGAGTTGTGAATTGATCCAACCATTCTGGAGAGCAGTTTGGAACTATTCCCAAAGAACTATAAAATTGTGCATATCTTTTGATGCAGCAGTGTCATTACTGAGTCTGTTTCCCAGAGATCATAAAAAAGAGAAAAAGACCCACATGTGCAAAAAATATTGTAGCAGGTCTTTTTGTAGTAGAAAAGAACTGGAAATTGAATGGATGTCCATTAATTGGGAAATGGCTGAATAAGCTATGATACATGAATGTAATGGAATATTATTGTTCTAGAAGAGATGATGAGCAGGATAGTTTCAGAAAAGCCTGGAAAGACTTACTTGAACTGGTGCTAAGTAAAGTGAGCAGAACCAGGAGAACATTGTACACAGTAAAAGCAAAATTATATGATGATCAACTATAATGTACTTGGTTCTTCTCAGCAATGTGGTGATCCAAAATAATTCTAATAGACTTGTGCATCTACATCCAGAGAGAACTACGGAGACTGAAAGTGGATCAAAGCATAGTATTTTCACCTTTTTTGTTTGTTTGCTTGCTTTTTCTTTTTCAGGTTTTTTTTCTCCTTTTGGTCTGTTTTTTTTTTCTTGCACAACATGACAGACATGAAAGCATTGTATAGCCTATATCAGATTGCTTGCTATGTTGGGGAGGAGGGAAGTAAAGGAGGGAAGGAGACAAAAAAAATGGAATGCAGAATTTTACAGAGATAAATGTTGAAAATTATCTTCACATGTATTTAGAAAAATAAAATATTATTGAAGAAAAAATAGATTAAATAAAATGAAAAATTCTTAGGGCCAAGACTGGGAATAAAAACAAATTAATCTAAAACAGTAGAAAGTAGATTAGAAGATTATGGAATGGGTCAAGGAATATTATAAGACTTTGTATAAGATCAATCAATCAATAAACATTTCTTAAGCACTTGTTCTGTATTAGGCACTGTGATAAGTTCTGTGATCAAAAGAAGAAAATAGTCCCTGCCTTCAAAGAATTTACAATCTAATGGAGGAGACAACATATAATTAGATACATAGATAGATAGATAGATAGATAGATAGATAGATAGATAGATAGATAGATAGATAGAAAGCTATATGCAGGATAAATAGGAAATAATTAAAAAGCAAAGCACTGGAATCAAGAGGGATGAGAGAAGGTTTTCTGTAGGAAGTGAAATTTTAGTCAGGACTTAAATGTTGTCAAGCTTTTAAAGGGTCTGCCTAGCTGTCTTTTTCTCTCTGGCTCTGTGTATGTCTATGTTTCTGTGATTCTGTCTCTGTCTCACTCTCTGTGTCTGTACCTTTATATCTCTGTCTCTCTCAGTCTCTGTCTCTCACTGTATCTCTGTGTCTCTGTATACTGTGTGTATCCCTGTCTATCTCTGTGTGTCTCTGTTTATGTCTCTGTGATTCTGTCTCTGTCTCTGCGTATGTCTCTCTGTCTGTCTCTGAGTCTAACTCTGTGTCTTTCCCTGTCTCTCAGTCTCTGTCTTTCTTTGGCTCTATGTGTCTGTGTGTCTGTCTGTCTCTCTCCCCATCTCTGTCTCTTCCTGTCTCTCCCTATCTCCCCCTCTCTGTCTCTGTCTGAATCTCTCATTGTCTTTCTCTCTCTTTGTCTCTCTCTATCTCTGTATGAATCTGTCTCTGTCTGTCTCTATCTCTGTCTCTGTCAATCTCTGTCTCTCTGTCTCTGTCTCTTTGTATCTCTCTCTCTCTCTCTCTCTCTCTCTCTCTCTCTCTCTCTCTCTCTTTCCCTACTTTCATCCCTAGATACAGATTTTCTCTCTCTTCTCAATGAATCTTTGAAAGGGAGGTCAAAATGAAAAGGAAGGCAAGAAGATGGAAAGTAGAGAACAAAGAGAGAAACAGTGAACGATCTTTCCAACAGAGTTGATGGTAGAAGAATGATTTGAAAGTGGTAATGGGGAGTAAAGGGCATGCCCTAACCTTCTTATATATTTTAATGTCAGAGAGAGAGAGAGAGAAAGAGAGAGAGAGAGAGAGAGAGAGAGAGAGAACAATCTCTTGAAAAATTGAAAGAGATATGATATTCTCTCTCAGTGGAATGGGGTAATCACTTCTCAGTGAAGTGAGGAGGCTAAAAGACAGAATCTTGTCTTAGAATTTAAAATATATAGGGGCATTTTTTTGAGAATGAAATAGATATAATAAAATTCAGAATGGAATGGTCAAGGGCAAATTGGTTACGAGTAGGCTTAGGAAAGAATGAGACTAATTAAAACAAAGATAGATGCACAAGAGGTGGTAATATGGGCATGTCAATAGTGAAACTAGATGATAGAAGTGTGCATGAGAAATCATTGCCTATCACATGTTGATCAATAAATTCATATGGTGTGCTGAATCTCCAGAATTTAAATAAAGAATTTACAGAGTTAATTTCCCCCAGAGTTTGAAATAATAATGTACCTCATTAGTAGTTTAAGAAAATCATTTAATTTCTTCTTCATAATGGCAGGATTATAATGTCTGGACTCTGAGTAAGGGTAGCAGCACCAATCAGAGATGCAAAACATGAAACATATTCATGAACCTTTGAACAAAGAATATCATTTTTTGCAATGAATAAATGAATATGGAAAACAAATACTGGTTTTTCCAAGCACAAATGAATACCTTTCTATTTTTTCCCTTAAGACTGAGAAGCATATAAAAGATTATGAAAATCATATTTGCTATTGAAATATGCCTCAAATTTTAACTGTATCCCATTTTTCAAAATAGAAATTGTTAATAACCATCTAAATTAAGTTAATCATAGTGAATCATCATTTATGTTAGTATATCATTACAGAATGATACTGTGCCCTCAGTGTTTCACTTATACTTGTTTTCTGTACATGCTGAAAACTCATATTTTAAAATGCAAATTGTTTCTTTAAGGATTAACAAGTAGTGAAAGTCTTAGGCATCTTCTAGAACCATACAAATCACTAAGTGAATCACTGCTAATATCAGAAAGAGATAAAAAAAAACCTTATCAAGTAAATGATAGCTAAGGTCACCAAAAAACATTCAATCACACAGATAAATAATAGAGCCAAATAATTCATATTGATTAGAGGCATTCAATAAATGCTTATTGAATTGATTTGAATAGAGAAAAATATCAGGGATATTTAAAATATTCTGGCAACAAAAACAAAGGGACCACCTGCAGCAGACATCTGTGTATATCAGAAAACACCAAAAGAGAATCTGTTTCTTTTGCTTTTTTATGTCAAGTGTAAATTAAGATTAAGAAACCACAAATCAGCCAAGGACTTCTGAAGACTCCTGATTGGACATGCAAGAAAGAACCTGTTTAAGTAGGCAGATACTCTTTAATGAACTGTTTCTGTCTTTCAGGAGGCAGCTAGATGGCTCAATGAATAGAATACTGGGCCTGGAATCAGGAAGATCTGAATTCAAATCCAACCTCAGATATTTCCTAACTATGTGGCAAGTCAAAATTCTCCAGGATCTTTGCCAAAATATGGACAGTACTGGTATGCTGTGGTTCACAAGATTTTGAAGAATCAAACATGACTGCACAATTAAACAACAAAAATCTATCTTTTAAGACACACACAAAAAATGAAATGCATAGACCTATAATCTCTATTCATTCAGTCATTCAAAAAATTATCAAAAATCTACAATATGACTAATGCTTAAGTTATATATAGGAGTTAATGGGGCTGAAAAGATAAGGTGGCCCCTGATTACAGAAAGCCTTGAATGATCAAAAGCAGGATTTCAAATCTCTTTGGTAGGCAATAAGAAACCACTGAGATACTTTGGCAGCAACATAAAGAAAATAATGGAGGAGAAACAGACTGGAATTATGAAGACTTTTTATGAGATGATTGCCGTAGTCTAAGAATATTGTTATAAGAGTCTATACTAAGATAATAAATATGGAGATAGATAAAAGGGAGAAACTTCTACAAGTCTTAAATAGATATAATTTATGGGACCTGATAATGTATTATATACAATAACTAAGGGAGAAGGAAGTCATAACTATATTGCTGTTGTTGAGTCATTTCAGTCATGACCCATTCCTCATGAACCAAATTGAGGTTTTTTTGGCAAATATATTGGAGTGGTTTGCCATTTTGTTCTCCAACTCATTTTACAGATGAGGAAACTGAGGCAAATTACCCAGTATCATACAGCTAGTAAAGATAAGTCTTCCTGACTCCAGGACTGGCACTCTACACAAGAAATAATGAAACCACAGTTTAAAATCAAAAGGAAGAATAGGATAAGGGAAGAGATAATAAGTTTTATCAATACTGCCCTAATTTACAGGTATTAAAGATATCCATTTACACTTCAAAAGTTATGTATTTGAAATTTAAATGCGATCATTTTTTTTCACTAAATTAGGGAAAAATCAGGGGAAAAATCATATATTAAGTGTATATTATGTACCATTCAATATACTAGTTCCAGGAAGAGATAATAAGATTAAGGCATGGTCTTTGTCCTCATGGCCTAGAAAAATGCTAAGAAACCTATACAGATAATGATTCAACAAAATGTATGCATCTATAATTGATAGCAAAATCAAATACTCAAGTTTGATACTGGAGCTAATCATTGGCTCAAACTCTAATCCAAAGAATGTTTTACTAACAGCCCCAATAGAAACTATAAATTAAAAAGCAACAACATTTAATAAGCACAGAAAAGCAAAGTAGATAAAGGAAACAGTCACATGATGGAATCATTCATAATTCCCCCATAAGTGAATACAAACTATCTTCCATAGACAATGTTACTAGGGAAAAGAGCATCTCCTTAAGAAACTCATGTTCTGAAAGAAGGAAGAATTGTTCTGTGTATGAAACACTTCTCTGGCCTGAGTTCCCAAGCTTCCATCTCCCATATGATGGTAGTGTCTCACTCTTTCTTGGCTCTTCCTCTCATAGCTATTTTGGCCAGAATTTTCTTGGCACTGACATTGTTGCTCCATTCTTCCTCCACAAACATCACCTGCTCCCCTCTATTGATGCTTCCCTCATCCCAAGCTATTATTCTCAATTGCTTCTCAACCAAGATACTGCTATTATTCACTAAAGTTGTTATCTGCTGTTTTAGCTGAGACTACTCAGGGCCAAAAGGGCTCAAAGCTAATTAGCATAAATATCAGTACTTTTGTTAGCTAGACTAAGATCATATTTTCCTAGCACACAAAAGGGTTACCCTGGCAGTTGCTCAAACTTTGCTTATTTGCTACCCATGAAGAAAACTTCCCAACTTTCATTCATAAGTACGTTAGAGAAAATGAATTCCCTTCACCTCTTTCCCACACCAGGGTAGAGAATGTGTGTCCCAATATAATCTACACCTCCTAATGAATCTTTCAGAGACTGAGAAAAACTTATTGAGGCACAATATCCTATACATACATACATGTATATATATATGTATATGTATATATATAGAAACATACATATATAGAGAGACAGACAGACAGACTGACTGACTAACATGCAAATTATCTTGAAACTCTGTTAAGTCTCCAAAGGACATAGTAATTTAGAAAGAGGGATTGAAGGGTGGTAGGGATCAATCTGATAATTTTTGCTCTGTGTTCTTGCCATTGAGTAAAGCACCCTGTTACCCTGATACCTAAAATGGGTTATAAAAAGGGATATTCAAAATTCAGAGTAAGAGGGAAATTTTCATAAAATTTTATTTGTATATTAAAGGATGAGGCTATTATAAGAACAGGAAAAGGTAAAAAAGTATAAGAGATGTATAATAGCTAATACAAAATCCATTTTAAAACTCACAAAAAGGTTAGGATTTTAAACAATGTATGAAAATTGGTCTCTGATGAAGCCTTCTTTCCTTAGGCTGAGAAACCCAATATCTAAGTGCAAAACATAAGGAGTTGAACAAAAACTGTTTAACTATAAAGCTATAGCCCTGCTCATTGATCCAGGTATAAAGTGCAAAGCAATTCCTTAGTGAAATTTAGAGATCCTAGCCATGGTCTGAATAAAAGATTGGCCATGTTCCTAAGCGGCCTTTAAATATAGTTGAACAGTTCAAGAGTGAGTTAAGTTTTGTGAATTCAAGCCAAGGCAGTTTTGTGAAGAGTGACACGTGAACCTATACCAGAGAGGGAAAGGTAAGGAATTTTATTTAGGAGTAGAGAAATTTCTTCCCATTCCTATTAGCACTGGTATTTAATACCAGAGAAACTTGTCCAGTAGGGCAATTAATGAATCTGAGACGCAGTTGAGATAGGAGAGACACATAATCTTTTTAAAGACATAAATACAAGGGAATAATTATTCAAGGCCGGAAGTACCCTCAAGGAAAAAAATACTTGGCAATAAAGAAAAGAGGCAACCATCCCTTCATGCCAAATTGATAGGTAAGATAGATGAAGACAGTATAAGAAAGAGAACTTGTATGAGTTACCTTGAGCAAATCTGTTCCCTATTACCACCTTGCTACTATTACACTTAAGTATTTTTACTTCCACCTATAGAAACTATGTATAATTGTGAGATAATGTGATCCAAGCTAATATTCTTACTAAGTGCCTTCAATTTGAGGTAGTTTTGTCTCCTAGCTAATTAGTTTAGGGACGTACAGCAATTTTTGCTTGCAAGCTATAACTTAGGGTACCCTAAGATACACTGGGTACTCTTGGAACTTCAAAGTGGTAACCACTATCTAAGGAAGCAGCCCACTGTATGTGAGAGTTTGGAGGGTGCTACACAATTATGTAGCTTTTCTTATTCCCATTCTGAGGATTCATTCTATAGAAGTTGATCAAGACCAAAATGGAATTATAGGGAACAAATTTCCAAAGATCTCTCTCAGAAAAATATCATATCAATTTAATTTTTCAGGGACTATGTGTGAAATTAATTCTCTTGTTTATTTTTTTGTCAATAGAAACAACTAAGAACTTCCTGTAAGTGTTTATTATTAAAAGAAGTACTATAGAACTATTAGGGCAACTAGGTGACACAGTGAATAGAATTCCTGGTCTGGAGTTAGAAAGATGAGTTCAAATGCAGCATTAGACACTTATTAGTTTTGATTCTGGGCACATCACCTAACCCTGTTTGCTTTATTTCCCTCATCTGTAATATGAGCCAGAGGAGGAAATGGCAAACCATTTTAGTACCTTTGCCAAATGGGGTCACAAAGATTTGTATACATCTAAACAACAATAATATGGAGGTATTGAATATAAGATACTTATCACCTGATTAGGAAAAAAGGGGGGAACAATGGTTAAAAGATAACTAAGAACCTGTAAGTTAGAAAATTCAGTGACTACAATAATGCAAAAAAAATCAATAAAATAAAGCTCAGAGCTTTTTACGCAATATTTTCAAGGAGATTAGATACTAAAGACATGAAAAAACTCTAATTTTTCTTGTAGATTAGAAAGCACTATAAAATGTTATTTTTATAGTACAACTAAGTGAGTCAAACCGCTGGATTTAGGACCAATGAGTTCAAATATTACCTCAGACACAATCAAACCCTGAGCAAGTCACTTAACCTATTTCTGCTTCAGTTTCCTTATCAGTAAAATGGGAATAATAATAATAGTACCTATTTTCCAGAATTATTGTGAAGCTTAAATGTGATATACTTAAAGTATTCTGAAAAACTTAAAGTGAATATAATAAATGCTGGTTAATATTGTTGGTAGGCAGATATAGCTTGGCACAGTGTATAGAGATTTGGCTGGTCTCAATTGGCTGAGCAAGTCTGAGCAATTCATTTCAATGTTCAGTGCTCTAGTCAAAATAGTTTGCAAGTAAGTCAAAGGTGTTTTCTTCTCTGGGAGCTCCCTTAATCAATAAAATCACCAATCTAGTCCCTCTTTCTTATTTTCATTATGATCAAGTAATAGTTGAAGATAAATTAAAGGGGGAAAAATGAACACAACTGAAAAATCTTCCTTTTTCAAATAGCATTTAGAAATACAAACTTGACCTTGGGTAAAAATTCAGTGAATAGCTCATTTACTCAGGCAGTAGTACCAAAATCATAAATGACCTCACATGTTGGGTGCACACAGGTCCACTTGAGTACTTGTTCCAATTGCTCAAAAACAATTTCTTCTTAATATCCTTGATTGATAAACAAGCAACTGATTTGCTGTAAAGAGAAAGCCCCTGGCAGTGAACCATCATATTTTTTTTACATTTATTAGTTTGAAAGATTGTAACACTATGGTGCCTTTTTTAAGTTTTACTGACAAATGAAATGCATTTCCCCAATTCTGCATTAGCACAAATTTAGTACTAAAAATCTCCAAGCCAGAAAATGTTGCAGATGGAGATTTGGAAACAAGAAGGATTATGAATTGAAATGGTTTGATTTAACAGAAAACCTGGAAAGGAGTGAATTATGACTAGGCAAAGATGATACATGGGAATGGAATGTTCTTTTAACATAAAATCACCAAATGATAGAGCTGGAAAGGACCATGAAGTCCATCTAGTAAAATCTCCTCATTTCATGCATAAGAAAACAGAGCACCTGAGTGAAGTGCATCGTCCAAGGTCACACAACAAACCTGTGGCAAATATAGTCCAAACTCATATGTCAGGTAACCACTAAGTCTTTGATGTTTTTCTTACAGCCTATTGGAATCTATGAAGCATATAAAGGCTATGATTGAAAAGAATCTTCCTAATTTTTGAAAATATCAAACTATTGGGCAGCTAGGTGGCGCAGTGGATAGAGCACCAGCCCTGAAGTCAGGAAGACCTGAGTTCAAATCTGGTCTCAGTCACTTAACATTCCCTAGCTGTGTGACCCTGGGCAAGTCACTTAACCCCAATTGCCTAAGCAAAAAAAAAAAGAAAATATCAAACTATTACAAATGAATATTTTTAATTTAACCAAAAAGAGGGAATTAACATTCTAAATTTCAAGTAGAAACTCCCTGAATCACAAAATAGGAGTCAGCTAGGTGGTCAGTGGATAGAATGGATAGTGTTTGACCTGGAGTCAAGAAAATGAGTTCAAATCTGGCCTCAGATACTCACGAGTTGTGTGACTCTCGACCACTTATTTAGCTTCTATTTAAATTAATCCAACAGAGAAGAAAATGGCCAATCACTCCAGTATCTTTGCCAAGATAACCCCATGGACAATATTGGTGTAATATGGTTCATGGGTCACAAAGACTCAGATGTGACTGAATAACAACAAAATCGCAAGACAGAATGTTCTATTAATTTGATGATTAATACTATTGAGGACTAGAAACATTTATTTTGGACAGCAACAGAGATTAAGAAATTAAAGAGAGTTAAGTGGAATAGTGGCAGCTAGGTGGTACAATGGATGGAGTTTCTTTCCTAATCAGGAAAACTCATCTTCCTGAGTTCAAATCTTCCCTCCAATACTTACTAATTGTTTGACCCTAAGCAAGTCACTTAATTTTGTTTGCCTAAGTTTCCTCATCTGTAAATTGAGTTGGAAAAGAGAATAGCAAATCACTCCAGTATCTTTTCCAAGAATACTCCAAATTGGGTCACAAATTGCCAAATGGGACTGAAATAACAACAACAGCAAGATGGAATAGTAGAAAAAGATGTGAGTCTGGAGTCAGAAAGAGCTGAATTCACATGTAGTACTGTTTGACCTTGGGAAAGCCATGTGACTTCGTCTGTCAGTTTCCCAACTGTAAAATCAGGATAATAATAGCACCTACCTCTCAGAGTTGTTGTGATAATCAAATGAGATAATATCTATAAAACATTTAGGAAAATGCTTGACACATAGAAGGTGCTCAATAATTGCTTATTCCATTCCCTCATTGATTAAAGTGTACTTTGTAGAAAATAGAATTTCAGAGAGGCCTAGAGAGACTTGCATGGACTGATGCTGAGAGAAATGAGCAGAACCAGGAGATCATTATACACGGCAACAACAATACTATATGATGATCAATTCTGATGGACGTGGCTCTCTTCAACAATGAAATGCTTCAAACCACTTCCAATTGTACACTGAAGAAAGCCATATACACCCAGAGAGAGGGATGTGAAATGTGGACCACAACATAACATTTTCATGTTCTCTATTGAGGTTTGCTTGCATTATGTTTCCTTTCTCAGACTTTTTTTTCTTGTAGATACGATTTTTCTTGTAAAACAATGTTAAGTGTGGAAATATATATACATGTATTCGATTTGTCAAGTATTTTAACATAATTAACATGTAGTGGACTTCCTGTCATCTAGGAGAGAGGTGGGGACTCGGGGGGAAAATTTGTAATGGAAAGCTTTGTAAGGGTCAATGTTGAAGAATTACCCATACATATGTTTTACAAATAAAAACCTTTAATAAAAAAAACCAAAACTTCCTGCCATCTAGGGGAGGGGAGGGGACTGGGGGTAAAATTTGTAATGGAAAGCTTTGTAAAGATCAATGTTGGGGAACCCATACCCATACATATGTTATACAAATAAAAAGCTTTAATTAAAAAAAAAACCAAAAGAGAGAGTTTTATTACCTCAAAAAAAGAAAAAAAAAGAAAAATAATATTTGATAGATCAATTAGAAAAGCATAGGAAAGTCCTAGCTGAGATCCAGAGGGAGGAATGATTAGGAACTAAAAGTCTGTTTCAGAGAAAGCTTCACAGAGATACTATTTAATTTAAGCTTTAAAGATTGATAAGAATTCATCAGATAGGCCAAGGAGCAGAAGAAGGTATTTCAGTCAAAGGAAATAGAACAACCAAATGCAACATATGGTGCTTGGTAAATAGCACAAGTCTTTAAAACCAAATCTAAATCTCTTTTCTCCATCACTGTTAATCTCCTAGGAAAAGTTCTCTCCATCTAATGCCTTCATTTCTTCAATATCTTTATTCAAACCAAATTCAAATCTGACTGCCACTTACATTTTCAAAGGTGACTAATGGAGTCAAAGCAGGATTTTTCTTCCCCTGCAACAATCACCTTTGGAAGGAATATCACCAAAACCTTATTTGATTATTGGTTCAGAGAAAGTGTAAATAGCCATTGTTTTCTGTTCTCGACAGAAGCTCTGAGGCAAACAGAGGTTAAAAGATCAGGTCCCCAAACTAAGTATCTGATACCAGATTTGAATGCAAATCTTTAAGACTCCAGGTCCAGTATGCTATCTACTGTACTACTAGCAGGGTTAGCAACATATTCTTAGGCAACTTATATTTATAATATCTAAATAATCTTTAGCTCTTGCTTTTCCCTGATATTCTTCCACCCTGCCACTGTATCATATTCTGTCAATTCCTTTTGCACAGTGTTTTTTTGCATTCATCTTCCTTTATTCATTGATTTATGTCACCATCATCATAGGTCAGATCCTCATCACCCCTTCTTAACTGATCTCCCTGGCTTAAATCTTTGTTCTCTCCATTACAATAAAATTATCTTCTAAGCCACAGGGGATGGCCATGTCATTTTTATTCCTAAAAATCTTTAATGTCTTCCTCCTACTTCAAGGATAAAATATAAATCTTTTACCCCAGCATTTATATTCTCTTCAATCAGACTCCAGTTTAATTTTCCAATCTTATTATTCTTCTTTTCTCCCTTATATACTCCATATTCAGCTAAAATGAGACACCCGCAATCTACTACCTTCTCTTTCAGATTCTTATCTTCCTTTAATTTTAAGCTCATCTTATCTTTTACATGAAGTTTACAAACACATGTGCATGCACACACATACACACATACAGACACAACTCATCTGTTTGTACTCTCCTTTCTCATATAAAAAAGCCTTTATTCCCATCTTTTGATTCACATCCTACTTTGGAATTATTCTAATACATATATAAATGTGTGTGTATGTGTTATATTTCTTTTCTCTCCCTTGAGAATAGCAAATATCTAATTTGTGTATTTACAAATCCAGTATTTAGCACAGTTGTCTTTACATGTTATAGACTTAATAAATGTTTGCTGATTGGATTGCTATACTATAACACAGTGTCTCTTCACCAAAGTTCAAAGGAGTGTTCCTAGAAAAACTGATCCTACTTTGGATGGATGTGGCTATTTAACCTAATCTTTTAATTTGACAAGCATTGGGTTTAATATCCATAAATATTTCTAAATTCTCAACAATTTGCTCAAAGAAAGTATATCTGAAAAGCTCTGAGGAATTATGTGAATAACAAATCCATAAGCTATCAAGGTAATATTTGATTTTAAAGTTTTAAAATCAATTTATGCAGAGAAAAAGTCAAGATAATTTTTCAGGAATTTTGTGTGAAATGTGTCTGCGAAGTATATTATGAAATTACATAGTTGGGAAGGATAGTTAGTAGTTATCAATTCCAACACCATCACAGAATTTAAAAAAAAAATCTTAGCTCTAAAAGGACAGCAGAGACTATCTAACTAAATTCATGCCTGAACAAGAATCCTTTCTATAGCATATCTGTATAGTAATCATTTAGTCATTGCTTAAAATTTTATAGTAAAGGAGAATTTACTCCCTTCTGAAGCAGTTCATTCCTTTTTTAGAAAAACTGGCATCTAGACACATTTTGTACATTATGTATTCATGAAATTGGTTTTTAACCTAAATGTAAAACTTTTCACTTACTACTACAAAATTACCTTATTAGATCCAATCTAACTTTCTAAGCTTTCAAGGTTTTTTTGGTTTTGTTTTGTTTTGTTTTTAGATTCTCACTGTCATACAATGTGTTATGTATCCCTTCCAGCTTTATAACATCTGTAAACTGGGGTAAACAGACCATTATCCAAGTCACTGAAAAAATGTTAAATAACATCAGGTTAAGAACAAATCCTGGAAAACTACATTAAACATATCATTCCATACTTGTTGAGCCTAGACATCATTCCCAATCAATCTAACTGTACTGTTGAATAGTCTATACAGCTCTATAATTTCTCCAAGAATATCATGAGAATCTTTTAAAAATGCTTTGCCAAAATGTAGACAAACTATATTTGAAGTCTCCTCATCTCAGTTTAATGACTGTCAGAAAAAAAAGAAATGAAGTTAGCCTGCTAAAATCTGTTCTTAATGAAGAAATCTAATAATTATCCATTAATAACACACAATAGAACTTTGTCAATATTTTAAGTAAATCTCACTGATCTATAGATTGCAGATTGTGTTCTCCTCCCTTTCATGGAAACTGATTTATTTCCTAGTCTCCAAAATCACTGTACTCTTTCCATTTGCTGTAATCTTTCAACCATCAGGTGCAATAACTCTAAACTCACTTCTGCCATTCCTCCTGACCCCACTAAGAATTTCATTGACTTTAATTCATTTTGAGACCAAGAGAAATTAAAATACTTGCCCAAGGAAATATTTCAAGCTAGAAAGTACCTAGAACAGAAGACACATTTCTAGACCCCCAAATCCATAATCTTTCCACGTAACTCAGTGAGTGACATGAAATTAGCAACTTTTATCCATTTTTGCTCCAAAACAAGTAAGAGCAAAATGTCCAAACTGAAATACAGAAACGTAAAATCTCTTAGAAGAGTGTATTCACAGGAATTCATCTGGAGGGACCTCTTAGGGATCATCTAGTCAGTATGTCTTTTTTTCTGAGAATTAAAAATCTTGACCATGAAAACAAATGTCCAATGATTTAAACAATAAACATGAAAAGGTCCAGATTCTAGAGAAGACATTTGTTTATCATCCCTTAATAACTCTCTTAATTAGAACTCCAGAACTCAATGAACAATGAGAATAGAAAATATCATTTTCAAATATCAAAAGAATTTACCTAGCTTTAATAAATCATGGATGATTCTTTAATGTGCATTATTTATTAAATTTTTCCTCATTACACAAAGAAATTATGCAAACTAAAGAAGAGTTATGGTTCCAGCAAAGCAATAATTTTAATTACTCTCTATCATCTAGTGATAACACAATTAAATTTGTCGTTCCTATAAATGCAGGTGTGCATTTGTACTACACCCTATTTCTAACCCTCTGAGTTGATCCAGAGATATTTCATTTTTATTCCCTTGTTCCATCCTTTTTCACTGTGTTTTAGGACAGAAGAATCTGCATGCCATATAAGCTACCACTTAGTTGAAAATACAAGAGTCAAATTTCGAGCATTCACATGAACTTTATTTTTCTTGCTTTGAAAAATCTGACAAATTGTTCAAGAAAAACTGATTAATATGAATCTACAACTTCTGAATATATGGAAAAGAAATTGAACACAAGTTCAGAAATGCAGAAAAACAATTGAAACTAGCAAATGACCTCATAGATAAGATCTTAATCAAAATCTTAGCAATCCATGTGTCTGACAAATCATTGTATGCCCAACAAAAATAATAGCCCAGAAATTTTTCCTTTTCCCTTTATATTTTCTCTGCCCAATAACCTCACCCAATCCAGAAATTAAATTAGTTCTGACACAATCATGGTATTTAAGGGTGGATGAGAAAAAATGTGGGAGAATCTGCTTTCCAATGGCCAAACTCTAGGCCATTTTCCTATCAGAAGAAAACAAACAGGCTCAGACAAGATGTGGGCTGATAAATTCTAGGCCAAAATGATAATGTACCCAAAATTAAACTACTTTATTCATTCCTAATTCTCATCTTGCTCCCTCAACTGACATGACCTAAGAACTGACTTAGAATTTCCTAGGAATCTGCAGATTAGGTATAATATGAAATCAATCTATTATAATACTAGTTTTGTTTTTGTTTTCTTTTGTTTAAATCTGTAAAATTGGGATAAGATGGAAATATCATGATAACTGAACAAGGTACTATATGTAAAAGCATTTTACAAATTATGAAGGACTGAAAATATTATGGATGTTAATTATAAAGTTCAATGGTTCTGTGCTTTCTTAAAATAGTTTCTTCTTTCCTTCAAAGATAGCTACATTTCAAGAATAAGGAATATTATTTTATATCAGAGTTATGAAGTTAGAAACACCTTCTGGCATTCTTAGGGACAAAAAGAACATTGTAAAGTGCAAAATGCAATGTTGCTTTTTTAAATTTTTTTTTCTGAATATTGGAAACTTGCCAATTTTTTCTCCTGCCAACTTAAACTTTTCCATGAAGAAGCCAGAAAATATCTCTTAGGAAAAGTATTCACCATTATGAAAAAAAAGCATAGGACAGGAATTTTATCAAACTGATAGTGGAAGAACATGTTTACACTGACCCTAAGAATCTATTTCAATCATTTCAATAATCACTCATTGTGTAGAAACATTATCCTGGGTACTGAGGATACACTGATGGTTTTGAGGATTCCTCACTATCATGTGAAGACGGAACAAAGGAAAACATGATTTTATAGTAGGAAGGAAGCTTATATGACATCTAATATGGGCAAAGGAAAGATCTGACAGGCAGACTTAGAAATATGTTAAGAGAAAGGTCACTTTTAGTTAGTGATCTCTAAAAATGCTTAATAGAGGGGGTGGCATCTAAGTAGCCCTGATGTAAGTAAAGTATTTAAATATATATCAGGTATATAAAGGGAAATATATGGAATTATGGAGAAAGTTCAGTTCAGACAGTGAGAGATTTGTTTAACATAGATACCATATAGATTAAGAAAAGAACAGACCAATAATATAATTCAACTTACCAAAATGTTGATGTTTGAAGGGACATAGAGAGAAATTAATCTGAAATAAATTGAAGCTATAATGTCAAAGATCTTCAATGATAAACCAAAGAGTCTATACTTCTTCATAAACAATAAATATTAATTTAAGATTTTTGAGCAGGGAAATAACCATACTTGTGCATTTGGAAGATCAATTTGATATCTTTATGAAAAGTTAATTGAAATTAGGAGATAGAACAGATAAAAAAAGAAATCAGGAAGATGTTAAAATAGTTTCAAAAAGCAATACTGAGGACCTGGGGGAAAAAAAGATGATAGTGTGTGAATAAAGAAGAGGAAACAGATTAAGAGATATCTTGAGGACTTAATGGGACTTAATAGCTGACTGGATGTAGAGGGTGAAGAAAAAGATAAAATAAAAGATAATGCAGAGGTCTGGTGTTGAGAGGGTGATGGTGCCATAAAAAAATAATTGGATTTAGAGTCAAAGGACTTGCAAATACCTGCTCTGCCACTTAGGACTTCATTCATTCAATAAACATTTATTAAGTACTTATTATGTTCCAGGCACTACTACTTGTGTGACATTGGACAAGTTGTTTAACCCCTGTGATTTCCTCAACTAAAAACTAGAGCAATGAACTAGATCCCTTTCGACTAAGGTCCCTTCTAGCTTTAAATTCAATGACCCAGCATGAGAGGCAACCCCCAAGAGAAAGCATAATTGGCCAGCCTCAGAGTCAGAGTTGCCTAGGTTCAAGTTTAGCTACTGGCATATAATAGCTTCAGGAGTCTAGGCAAGTTACTTAGTCTCTTAGGGCCCAAGTTAATTCTCTAAGATTCTTAATTATAGAACAGTTACTGATGTGAAAAAAAAAATCCATTTTGGTGAAAAAAGTTCATTAATTTCAAGAAAGATCCTTATGACAATGAAATCACATAGGTAAGCTATTTGGTACAATGAATAGAGAGCACTGGGCCTGGCATCGAGAAGGCCTGAGTTCAAATCCAGCCTCAAACACTTGTTAGTTGTGTGACCCTGGGCAAATCATTTAAACTTATTTGCCTCTGTTCTTCATCTATAAAATGAGCAGGAGAAGGAAATGGAAAACCACTCCAGTATCTCTGACAAGAAAATTCCAAATGAGGTCACAAGAGTAGGGTGTGACTGACTCAGGACAACTACAGCCACCCCCAATGAATTTACAGGTTTGAAAACCTGATGTTTCTCCATTTCTCCAAAAAAAAAAAAAAGATTTTCTACATTCTTCAGATATTCATATTGAAATGATAGCCAATTTTTAAAAATAAGTGATATTTCTAGATATAGATTCTTATATATTCATGAAGGAGCATGGAAATGCTGATCTAATCTAAAATCAAAAGGATTAAGTCAGGTGATTTCACATCTAGTCCCTACAGTTTATCGTTTCATAATAAGAGGCAGTCAGGATGAGAGGGTGTTTATAATCCAATAAAAGATTACTATCAAACAAAGTATTCTGTTTCTTTCTCAGCTCAATCCTAAATAAAATGGTGAAATAAAAGAACCTTGTCTTAAGGGATCCTCAAACTACTTTTATGTCCCATTTACTCCCTTTCACTGATACTCATCCAACCCCCTTCTGGCAGCTTCCAGGATCTCAGCATAACAGGAAAGTAATCTGATTTCACATCTTCCTATGAAATATATTAAGAGATTATCCATCTCAGTAACAATTAAAAGATTAAAGAACCAAAGGAAATGGGACTTCAAACAACAAACCAGTTAGGGAGATTTTGAGGTAATGGGTCTTGTTCCTCTCAGATCACATTATTGAGTAATCATATCCATCTATAGATCAAATGAGCTGTCAGTTAATTCATTACAAGTGGTGAGCTTCTATGGATTCATTATGATGCAACATAATTATAATTTTAAAATACATAAGTTTTGTCATTATAGTGTTTGTCTGAATACATTATATGATACTGAATAAGTAGGATGGAATAGTTTTTATTTATTTAAAATAGTTTCTCCCTATAATTGAAAAAATACACTTCATCACAGAGCTCCTTGTATAAATCATTCAATCAATCAAAAAGTATTTATTAAACAGCAAGAGTTTTTTGTCTTTCTTTAAATCCCCAGGTAGGTACTTAATAAAATGACTGAGCTACTATGTCCCAATAAGGTAGTTCTTACTCTTAAAGTACTCAAAGTCTAATAGAAGACACAACATGAAAACAACTATTAAAAAGATACAAAAGATAACTCAAAGATAATCAACTGGGTTGTTGTTCAATTATGTCTGACTCTCTGTGATCCTATTTAAAGTTTTCTTGTCAAAAATACTGAAGTGGTTTGCCATTTCCTTCTCCAGCTCATTTTACAGATGAAGAAACAGCTATTAAGTATCCAAGACCAAATTTGAACTCAGATCTTTCTGACTCCAGGCCTAGTGTTCTCTTTCTCCAATTTACCACTTGGAAGCTGAAAGAGACAGAGAAAGAGAGACAGACAGACAGACAGACACACACACACACACACACACACACACACACACAAAGAGAGAGAGAGACATACAGAGAAAGAGAAAAAGAGACAGAGAGAGGGAGGAAGGAAAGAGAGAAAGAGAGAGGATATGTGGAAATATATAGAGAGACATAGATATATACATATATGATACACATATGCATGCTTTGTATTTCTTTAATTCATATTTCCACATAAAGATTCTGTTTCTTTTTCAATTTAAAACTGAATATTTTTTAAGGAAAATGTTTAAGAAGAAAGAAAATGGAGCTGGTATTCTAGGGAGTAAAGTGGAAAGAGGAGGGTAAACTTAAAATACGGCAATTAGAGTTAGATTTGGGAACATGTAAATAAACAATCAGGCAGTGGGAGAAGGAAAATTAGGTTTGAATGACAGTCAGTGGATTAGAATAACAGGGATGGGGAGAGCATAACTTGGTGGGAGTTTCAATGATTAATAATCATTGAAAGAGTGAGTTCCAGAAAGGTATTAATATCCCACCAGGTTTGGCCTTAGGGTAAATTCCACCCTATGCCACAGCTCAGGTGAAGGGATCTATAATACCTTCAATTAGTTTTTGTGTTGTAATCTCAAGGTCTAGTCTTTATAAAATATAGATCTAGGAATTTTCAAAATGGTACCCGAAATCAGGGGTATACATGATTTGCTTTATCCATCAATTATGTAATGATTAGAAAAAGAATACAATAAATAGAACCTAGGAACAAAAATATTTTTTTTATTTGGAGGAACACAAACTTTTGATGATCTCTAGGTTTGCCGAAGGTTTTTTATTATTTCAATAAGCATCCCCAAGATTCAATGTCTGGAAAAAATAGTTTAAGAAAAATTGACCTTCATGTTCAAGACAAGGGAATAAGAGATGTTCAGACTGATCTTTATTTTATTTTATTTTTGCTTTTTTTGCTGAAGTAATTGGGGTTAAGTGATTTGCCCAGGATCACAGCTAGGAAGTGTTAAGTGTCTGAGATCAAATTTGAACTCAGGACTTCCTGACTTCAGGGCTGGTGCTCTATACATTGCACCACTTAGCTAGCTGCTCCCAGACTGGTCATTATTAATGACATTTTTCCAACTGACCACAGTTTGAGTCTAGTATCAGAAGGCTAAGAGAGGGGAAATAATGAGCAAATTATGTTGCATTTAAAATTCATATGATTTCTTTTTTTCTGCTTAAAGACTAATTAAAGGTTATGTTCATTTTATCTTGCAAATAAGCCACAAAGACTTAAGACAAACTAACAATGTATAAAAGCTTCTTTTTTTTTAATACTGTAACTGACATTTAGAAATTTTTTTCAAGTTCTTTGTAGTCTTGAAATAAGCCTTCCAATCACATTAAGTTCTAGTTGTTTCCAATCTAGGTACCATAACCAAACATTCCTTACTGGAAAATAACCGCATTCAGTCTGCTAAATTATTTTTAAACAAATGTATGACTCTTGAAATATGTTTCATTAAATTACTTGCCTAGGAACAAATTCGATGTGCCTAAAGATAAGAAATGGCTAAGGACATTTTCATCTGCTTCTTCCCTGATTTCTTTAAATCATTCAAATATACTTGATTAGGCATTATTTTCTTCAATGTGTATTCATCTTGCAAGTATGGCCTTTGACATTCATCACATAGTCACAATGCAACCTTTAAGCAGCTTTTGTAATCACACAACTGGAACCTACTGAATTTAATTTCAGTTAAGGATTTCAAGACTAGAAAATATAATCTAGTGCTATCTCCGTTAGACCTAATAACTGATAAAAATATATATTCTCCAAAATTATTTTAAAAATATTGAACTGGTTCAAAGAATAGAACTGAATGAAAATTTAGAGGTGATTAGAAATCATAAAGTAAAATTATTTTATTTTACCATTAAGATAACCAAAACAAAAGAGGTTAAGGATCTGACCTAACAATAGCAGAGTCAGAAAGAAGAAAGAAAGGAAGGAAGGAAGGAAGGAAGGAAGGAAGGAAGGAAGGAAGGAAGGAAGGAAGGAAGGAAGGAGAGAGAAGAAAGGAAAGAGGGAGGCACGTAGATCTTCCCCTGCAATATATGTCCAAGGAACAAAACTTACTTTTATGAAGTTATTCATCAATATTAACCAATAAAAATACTTCCATAAAACATTATATAAATTGAACTTTTTCTAGATGTAACATATAGGAAATGGATTTTTAAAACTCATGTGCAATTTATACTAGATAGACATGTTTACCATTTATAAAGTGTATGACCTTGGGAACATCATTTAATTTTCCCTGGATTTCATTATCCTCATCTGCAAAAATGATCAGATTGAGTAATATAATATCTAAAAATCCTTCAGCTCGAAAATTAAATAATTCCAATATCTGATAGTTTATTCTTTCTACTAGATTATAAGTCCTTTGAGGGCAGATATCATGTATTATTTATCAATAGCTGTTCTATAGGGTTAAACACATAGTACAGACTTGGTGGTGATGTTTGTCCTTCGTTCTTGAAGAGAACCATGACATCAGGGAAGTGAATTGGATTTAAGTTAGGGAGGACTATGGAATGACATCTGCCTCACTTTCCCCTCAAGAGCCATATATCCAGTGACATGATATACATCAGAATGATTGAGATGGCCCTGGATGCAATGGGAGACCTTGGCCTTTTTAAGCTAAAGTCTTCAGCAGGTCTCAGTTTAACCAAGGCCATATCCATTCAGTGATCAAGTTTAAGTAACAATCAAAGCAAAGAATCTCCCCTTCCTAGGTTCATTCATTTTTATTTTATTTATTTTTAGATTTTTTTTTAATTTGGACTAGGTGAAAGACATAAAAGAATATGGAAACATCAGTAGGAACTCTGTGTGCAAAGGAGATGAGATAGAGTAGCTATAAACAGGTAGTTAATAAAATGTGTGTGTGCTGTTAACAAGAGCTACTGAATAGCTAGCTACTCTGGTAAATTTAGAAATCATTAGTAGCTTACAGCATATTATACTATGAAGAATAGATATGAAAAAGTTTCTTGTATCTTTGAGCCTGCAAGGGAGTTTTTCTATGCAAATACTGTAGAAATATTCCAGTCTGGTTCCATATTAGGTATGAAAAATCAAATTATTTCCTAACCAGTTAATCCTTAGCAAAAGTAACTCCAACTCTCTAATGGATACATTATTCAGCCATTGTTCAAAAGTACACCTCTAAAAAACATCTTCACTTTTTTCCCTTAACCCAGATGGGTTACATCAGTCAGACTTTCCCTCAGTTTCCATGTTTTGATTTGCTGTAGGTAAAATTCTGCCCGACAAGAGAAAATGTTCAGGTACTAGAAAATCAAAATAACATTTTCAACTTAGCTTATCCAATAGATCATCATTTTCTATAAAGCATTTAAGTATCTCAAAACAATGGTTATCATGGAACTTATAAGACCATTTCTCAGGAATTTCAGTAACATTTTACACATACACATACATACACACTCACAAATAACACATGGCAAAGAGGCTTCCATTACATGTTCTCATCCTGTATAAGTTGCCTGAATAAAGCAGACTGACAGCAAATTCAACCTATACATAGAGACAATACCTGTGATGTGTTCATCAGCAAAATACTATACCCAGGATATTGAATACACTGTGATTTCAACTATTTCAGTCTTCATTACTTAGAATGCAGCCAATTTCACCAAGAAGTTTTCCTTCTCTTCTATAATATCAGTCATTTTTAAGTATCATAAGTTTAATTCCTTCCCCCCTAGACATAAAGAAATTCAACGTGTAAGGAACTGAAATTTTTAGATACCATTGCCTTCTGAAATCTTTACAAAATCTATGCAATACCTTTGATTCGGTTAAAAATAGCATCTGCAAAGGGCAGCTAGGTGGCGCAGTGGTTAGAGCACCAGCCCTGAAGTCAGGAGGACCTGAGTTCAAATGTGGTCTCAGACACTTCCTATCTGTGTGACCCTGGGCAAGTCACTTAACCCCAATTGCCTCAGCAAAAAGCATAAAAAAAAAAAAAAAAAAAAATAGCATCTGCATAATGTCCTCTATGTGACAATATGATTAAACCTAGTGAATGCTACATTCAGTTATTTGCCAAATTTACATAGAATAGTCCAATATATGACTTATAGACAATAAAGCTCACCAATTTTTGCTGGTACACAGCTGATCTGCACATATGAAAATCACCTCACTCCATTTGGGTTTTGGGGATTTTTGTTTGTTTCTTGTTTCTTTGTTTTTTACATATTGAGGGTTTTGAGAATTTAGTCAAGCAATTATTAATCAAGCAAAGATTATATAAGACAAAACAGGCAATGAATTATATAGGGAATAAAAGACAAAGGAAAGGGATTAAGCATCTATTAAGCATCCACTATGTGTCATGAACTATACTAAGCACTTTAGAAATATCATCTCATTTGATCATCACAAAAACCCTGTAACAAGGTGCTATTATTATCCCTATTTTATAAATGAAAAACCTGGGGCAAAGTGACTTGCCTAAGGTCACAAAATTACCAATTTTCTGAGGCCAGTTGTAAATTCAGGTCTTTCTGACTCCAGGCCTCCTGCTTCAGCATTGTACTATGTTATATTATAATGTAACTGGGCATTGAGAACTAACAAACTTAAAGAGCAACAAGCAATAAAAGATTACATGCAACTAAACATTGAATTATGTGTTGCAAAGTCATTCAAAATTGATGACTCAGATAAGTTTAACTGAAAAAAATATATGTATATAGTTATCTCTTCCACATCATGAGGCACATGCTCCTAGTGATCTGGAAAATCCATGTAAAATTTTTTGGATCTTCCTTCATTCCAAAGAAGCCTGAATTATTATGATATTAAAAGATAAAATGTGTTAATATTATACAGTACTATAGATATATTGTATGCATTTCTGAATTTCTAAACTTTCTGTGTTGTCTTTGTATGTCTTCTGTGGCTCCCATAAACCTCCCCAAAAATTCCCATTTGATGTCTTATGCCAACTAGCAATATATCAAAACTGCAAAAAGGAGTCATGACAGGAAAAGAATAACTTATTTATCTAGTCTAGAGACATGGGTTCAAATCCTAGCCATATAATGATACCTGTGTAATCTTGAAGAAGGTAGTTAATCTCTTTAAACTTCAGTTTCCTTATTTGTAAAGTGAAGGTTTGGGATCAGCTAATCTGTTACTTCTAAAACTATAATCCAATGAGCTCAATAGGGGTTAGAGTAGTTGCAGAAGTTGTGGAAAGAGTTGAATTAGGCCTTGAAAGGTGGGAGATATTAAGATGAGGGAGGAGAAGCATGACAAAATTCTAAGCAAGAAAAACGATAAAAGTCACAGAGTCAGGAATACCATATCATCTTTTTGAGAGCAATGGGGAAAATAGTCTAACTGGAGCGCAAAATACTTATTATAGAAATGAGAGAAATATAATTGGATAGGTAGAATGAAGCCAAAAATCTGGAGCTCAGCATGGAAGTTGAGCCTTGATATGTAGTGAGAAAGAGAGCCATTGAAAAATGGTTGGGCAGAAGACTGATATGACTGAAGTTAGCTGTTGGAACTCAATACCCAGAGGAAGTCTATGGTTAAAAGTAAGAGACTATGAAAATTTTCTTCTAATGCGCCTTCATTCTGAATGTGATCTCTATCAATCAAATAGATCAGCTAAAAATGGTCTTTTGTGATAAATGAATGAACAAATCAGTTCAAGCAGTACATTTCTCTGTAGAGGCTTAGACAATTTTAGTCCTGTGGCTAACCCTTCACCTTCTTTCCATTCCCAAATAGAGAGATTTTGTGCTTGTGAAGTAAGTTGAACTGATACTGGCATTGGACTATACTATAAAGAACAGAATAAGCAGATTTAACAGAACTTGGGCTGACCAATCAGAAAGAAAAGTCTACAATTTGTTTTTTACAAAGTTATCTTAATGCAGAAAAGATTCAGAGCAGGTGATCATCATTTTTGCAAGAAATCAATCAGGATTTCAGCCCAGACTCAGTACTGTAACTACACAGTTACCTATCTCCTAGAGAATCATGCTTTTTTTCCCCTCCTACATTAGGGCTCAACAGCAAACAAAAATATTTTGCCAAAATTCCAATAGACTTGTGATGTAAAGTGCCATTCACATCCAGAGAAAGAGATCTATGGAGACTCAAGGTGAATCAGATCATAGTACTTTTACTTTGTTGTTGTTGTCTGTTTGTTTGCTCAGATTTTTTTTGTTGTTGTCTTTTACTTTTGATCTTAATCTTCTTGCACAGCACGATGAATATGGAAATATGTTTAGAAGAATTGCACATGTTTAATCTATTTTGAATTGCTTGCTGTCTTGGAAAGAAGGGAAGGAGAGGAGAGAGAAAAATTTGGAACACAAAGTTTTGCAAAGGTGAATGTTGAAAACTATCTTTGCATGTATTTGAAAGAATAAAATACTATTAAAATAATAAAATACTTTGCAGAGTTATCAACTAGAACCAGAATCAGAGTGGATTAATCAGAGCTTTCTCCAAGGCACTAAAATTTCTAGCTACAAAAATTTAACACATACAGTTTTTCTTTAATGTAGAAGCACCTAAAGTGACTAATTCTCCCACTTTTCAAATTCCTTTGCCTTAGGTTCAATAAACACCATTTAGTATAATGAGTAGATATTTGATCTCAAATCCAGGATGACCTGGATTCAAGTCCTATCTGAAACATTATCTATATGACCCTGGGCAAGATAATCTTTCAGTACTCTAAAGAACTCTCTAAAATACAAGTGGGAGGGAAAATACTAACTACATTAATATTGAGAAATACACATTGGTAGAGGGAGTTAGCTCATTCAAGAGTTCCTGAATCACAACACCCCATCCTATTATATGCCTAATATGAATTGCGATTTTTTGGGGGTATGTCTGCGCTTTTTCCAGGCATGCTTTGTGTTGTGATGAAGCAAAAATCCCTTTCCAAAGCCAACTCCTGCCCTTGTACTCTTGATCCCTTCCAATACAGCTTTTATGAGTATCCTTTCTCTAATCTTCTACCTCCTATCCATTGATTCCTTCTCTTCTGCTTATAAATATGCCCTTGTATAAATATAAAAACTCTCAATCGACTATTCTCCACCCTCCAGCTATCATTCCTTACTATATCTTTCCTACCTTTCATAGTCCATCTAACCTCATTACTCTACTTCTCCTCATTCCTTTGTAATCTTCCAGTTTCACTGATCTCTTCAAAGTTATCAGTGATTATTTAGCTACTAAATCTAATCATTTTCCCCTAATTCTCAGCTTCTTTTTTTTTAAACCTCTGCAGCATTTGACACTATTTTCCACTCTTCTCCTAGATATTCTTACCTCTAGGTTCTCAGGACACTGATTTCTCTTGGATCTCCTTTTACCTGTATGACTGACCTTTCTCAATCTCTCTTGCTGAACTCACAACATACTCCTCAAAAATTAAAAGTACTAACCATAAGCTGAAAAATGGCTGAACAAGTTGTGGAATATGATTGTGATGGAATACTATTATGCTATAAAAATGATGAAAATAATGTTTTTGGGAAAACCTAAGAAAACTTATATGAAGTAATACAAAGTGAAATGAGCAGAACCAGAAATTATTGTACATAATACCAGCAATATTTTAATGATAACCACTTCCAAAATATTTTGCATCTCCAGTCAATACAAGGATCCACAATAATTCCAATGTACAAAATGCTATGCATTGCCAAAAAGAGAACTGATGAACTCTAACTACAGATTGAAGCACATTTTACTTAACTTTATTTTTCTTGAACATGGTAAATATAAAAATATGTTTTGCATGATTTCACATAAATAATACATATTATATTGATTTCTTCTCACTAAGTAGCACAGGTATTGGAGGGAGAGAGAAAATTCAGAACTAAAATTGTTTTAAATGGCTGTTTAAAAAAATCCAAGTTCCTTTAGGGCAAAAACTGTTTCATTTCTATCTGTATATACCAGCTCCTAGCACAATACTCAGAACATAGTAGGTACTTAATACTCATTGATTGATTGTACTAGGTGCCACAAGTGTTACTTATCATACAAATTCTAACCTCTCTTGTTCTTTCACTCCCAATACAGAAGGGTCAGGTAGTATAACACATACACATATATTCAATAGTATATACAGTGTGTAGAAAGCTACTAACGACAGAAGTATAAAGTGTTACATACATCATTCTCTCTCCCTCTCTCTCTCTCTTTCTCTCTCTCTCTCTTTCTCTGTGTGTGTGTATACATATATATAACATGTAACATGTATTTGTGTCTAATAGTAACTATTTCTAGGGTGGAGGGGAAGAATGATAATTTTGTTGCATATTTGAAAAGAATAATGAGTTGTGTATAGTAGATTTACAGTTTCATATAAAATAATCTTTTTAATTGTACTATATTATGGAAATGTTTGTTTCAATTCATAAATTAAAAATGAAATTTAAAAAATAAGTCTATGGGTACAGAAAAATAGACTATAATAGTAACCAGAATGTATGTATCTATATCTATATTTCCATAGATAGGGATACATATGTACACATATACACACATCCAAAAATTGTATCTATATCTATATTTACATAGATATGGATACATATGTACACATATACACACATCCAAAAATTAATTGCTGCTCTTATCTTTTTGATGGTAGATAAGAGTGCTAAATCCAAAGTGAGGAAGATATGGGTTCAAATGCAGCTTTAGACATTTACTAGCTGTATAATCTTGGGTAAGTCACTTTGCTTTGTTTATTTCAGTTTCCTTTTCTGTAAAATGATCTGGAGAAGGAAATGGCAAACCATCCCAATATCTTTGCTGAGAAAAGTCTAGGAGGGGTCACAAAGAATCGGACATAACAAAAATCTATTAAACAACAACAACTGTATTCTATTTATCTATTTGCATCATATCTGTAAGATGGTGGCACCTGGTAAATTTAACTCTATTTTCTAAAGAAAGAAACTAGATTTTGATGATAATAGTAATAATCATAATATGATTTATGCATTCCTTCAAAGTTTGCCATGTTTTTTACAAATATTAACTCCTTTACCTGCCCCCTCCCACAAAAAAAAAAAAACCTGAAATTGGGACAAGAATGATATTATCCCCATTTTGGAGATGGAGAAACTGAGACTCCAATTTATTTATTTATTTATTATTTTTATTATTTATTTAGTGACTTTTCCAGGGTCACACTGGTAGTAAATATCTTAGGCTGGATTTGAGCTTAGAGCTTTCTGATTCTGACTCAGTTCTATGCCTTGCACCAGCTGTCTGCTAGGACCTTTAGAAGTTCCAAGGGACAAAAGGCCACTGTGAAACATTCTAGTTAGTCAAAAGATCTTTGAAGCTCTCTTTTGTCCTCTAGGGTAACTAAAACTTTAATGAAATTCCAAATCACAAGCAATGTCATTTATTGAAATAATGACTGGGCCAAAGCATAAGACTATCCTTGATGATAGCATGTGGAAAATATGAGTTTATCATCATTATCATCATCATTATTATTACAGTTGAAAACATTTTTAATATAGCATTCATTTTAAAGCTTGAACAAAAAATATCATACACAATCAGTTTCTGAAATCTGAAAACATAATCATATGCTCTAAAGGTGCCAATCATTCTATGCTGCAGACTCACAGAGACCTATTTCTAACAAGGACATTCACAGCTCATTTTTTTTAAATTACAAGCCAAGGTATATGAGATGTGAACAGCTGACCCAGTTTCCAAAATAAACATCAGGCTTCAGGCTTTTGCCAGCTGACTAAAACTAAATCCAGGAAAAGAAAGAAGCACATTCCCACTCCATTTCTTACTACATAGTCTCCACACCTGGAACAGCAGAAGAAGTAGCACACCAAGAAGCAACTTTAATATGGAAGTCAATTATATAACTGAGTATTACTGATTTGCAGATCAAGTATTTTACATGATAGATGGAATGTTTCCAAGAAATCCCATTACTGTCATCAAACCATTAAAAAAGAATAGTAACTCTTTTTTTAGTGTATAAATCAGGTCTAGAGATTCTATCTACATTTAGCAGAAACCACTGTAATTTCCCCATCTCCAAAGTACTTTATCCATAAAACAAATCCCTAATCCTGGAAGACTCTATCTGATCCGAAAATATTCTCTTCCTTGTTTAGTAGAGAGAAAGACCACATTCCATGCAGGATCCTTATATTTTAAAATAAACATCTTTAACCCTTGCCTATCCCTAATGACATAGTTCCCAGTCCTGAACAGAGCTCTTCACTGATTATCAAGTGGGGAATCTCAAAACAAGCTATGGTATATGATTGTTATGGAATATTATTGTGCTATAAGAAATGACAAGGAGAATGATTTCAGAAAAACTTGGAGTTACATAAACAGATGCAAACATAAGTAAATAGAAACAGGATAACATTGCACATAGTAGCAGCAATATTATACAAAGAAGAAATGTGAATCAGTTAGTTATTCTCAGAAATACAATAATTCAAAGACAATCCCCAAAACACTAATGAAATTCTTTCAGAGAAAGAATTGATATTGACTAAATCATGCTATTTTCACATTTTTTTCTTTCATTCTCTTTATTTTATTTGAAATTATTAATAATATCTAGTCCATCCTCACACATATCTCCATTGTACAGGTAAGAATACTGAGATCTAGAGATTTTACTGGCTTTTTGTTACATTTGTGCTTTTCTATATTCTAAATTATCATAACATTGAAAATTCCTAATCACCTTCTACTTCTTTCAGTTTCCTGTGGGGGAGTTGTCAGAATAATATGTCAGTGACAATATTTATAAATACCATTAAAAGTATCAAATAAATTGATGTAATGGAAAGAAATACATTGCCTTCTTAATAGAGTACACAGGAGCCAATGTGTAACTGAGTATAATACTCTCAGTTCAATTTAAATAGCTACATGAAAATTCAGATTTCCCTGCACAAACATCCCATTGGCAGAATGGTTCTTGTCATATGCTTAAATAGACTAAACAATTTGCCTTATATATTATAAGTCATATTAAATACTAAAAGAAGTTACAGGATGATTTGGCTTTCAATTACATGTTGTTTGTAAATTATCATACATGTGATAGGAATTTTCCCTTACAGATTTTTAAAAGCAAATCTTTATTTCTATAACTTCCTGTCTATCATCTTTTATAATCACAAGCAGTAGCTGCTGCCAGTCAAGAAGTAATAAGAATGGAATGTACATGATCAAGAAGATGACAAGGTCATTCTTTTCAATGTATTTCTTTCCAACCTAACAATTGCAAAAGAAACAAAAGATGTACCAATCTAGAGTAATCAAAGCTTGATCTAGAAAATAAGACAGAACTACTTCATAAAGTAAAGGTCTCATTAAAAACCATTAACAACTGAAATTCTTAGAGCTCCTTCTCAGCACTTAGCCAATGCAAACATCATCACAAATTTGTGTTTGAAGGTTCAGCTATGATGGTCACTTAGGTAGGTAGAACAGTAGGAAGAGAACCAGGCCTGGAGTCAGGAACACTTGGTTTAAATCTGGCTATGTATGTGATCTTGGACAAGTCGCTTAACCCCGATTGCCTCAGGTTCCTCAACTATAAAATGAGATGAAGAAAGAATTGCAAACCACTCCAGCATCTCTGCCAAGAAAAACCCAAAAGGGTTCATTAAGAATCAAAGGCAACTGAAACAATTGAACAACAATAGCAAATTGAGTTTCTTCACAGTTATTATAGTTTGTCCTTTGTTTTTGAAGATCAGTGACATCATGGGATGATGCAATGCTTTGCACATGAATTAGACTTAAGTGAGACAGAATTGCACAAAGTGGTCAACCTCACTCTCTTCCAAAATTGTAGAAGTCCAGTAGCGATACAAAAATCAGGATGACTGACAATGGGCCAGAACGTAGTGAATGACGCTAATGTGTTTGACTTTTGACTAAGCTCTAAGTGCTCCACAGAAGCCACTTCAGCTACCTTCACATCTGTTGTAATAAATTGTTCTCATCCACCCATTCCACTGGGAGAAGCTTTCACATGCTTTGGATAAATATTCCCCAACTCCTTTATTTGGCTCAAAAATTACCCCTCAATACCGTTTAGCCTATCTGCTGAGACAATTTCACTTGGGTCTGTCCGTTGTATATGTTTTAGCTTCTCAGATCCACAGGTGAAAATTGGATGACGTGAACACCAAAGGTAGATGAGCAGCCCTGAAAAGAGCTCAGCAAGCCCTCACACCAGAGGAGCCAATACTCCTGTAATACCCCATACATCTCAGTAGTGACTAACTAAATTCCTCAAACCTATATGAAGTGGCCTGTCAGATTGGCCAAAATGACAGGAAAAGATAATGATGAATGTTGGAAGGGATGTGGGAAAACTGGGACACTAATACATTGTTGGTGGAACTGTGAACGGATCCAACCATTCTGGAGAGCAATTTGGAGCTATGCTCAAAAAGTTGTCAAACTGTGCATACCCTTTGACCCAGCAGTGTTTCTACTGGGCCTATATCCCAAAGAGATCTTAGAGGAGGGAAAGAGACCCACATGTGCAAGAATGTTTGTGACAGTCCTTTTTGTAGTGGCTAGAAACTGGAAACTGAAGGGATGCCCATCAATTGGAGAGTGGCTGAATAAATTATGGTATATGAATGTTATGGAATATTATTGCTCTGTAAGAAACGACCAGCAGGACGATTTCAGAGAGGCCTGGAGAGACTTGCATGAACTGATGCTGAGTGAAACAAGCAGAACCAGGAGATCATCATACACAGCAACAACAGTATTACATGATGATCAATTCTGATGGACATGGCTCTCTGCAACAAAGAATTGTCTCAAACCAGTTCCAATTGTTCACTGAAGAAAACCATATACACCCAGAGAGAGGGAAATGAAATATGGACCAAAACGTAACATTTTCATGATCTCTATTGACATTTGCTTGCATTGTGTTGCCTTTCTCTGATTCTTTTTTTTTTCTTGTAGATAGGATTTTTCTTGCATAACTTCTCAAGCATTTCAACATTATTAACATGTAGTGGACTTCCTGCCATCTATGGGAGGGGAGAGGACTGGGGGTAAAATTTGTAATGGAAAGCTTTGTAAAGATCAATGTTGGGGAACTACCCATACATATGTTATACAAATAAAAAGCTTTAATAAAAAAAAGAATGAAAAAAAAAAACCTATATGAAGTGGAAAACACTGATTCTGCCCAGCTGCATGAAGAAAAGTAAATGCAACAAGAAATGAGGATTTAGAGTTGGCTAGAGAGAAAGTCCTAAGCAGCCAACTGCCACTCCAAAATATTGTAGTACTTTTAAATTTAATCTGCATCATTAATGTGTTCTTAATCACTTAATCCAAACAATCAACACAACAAATCCTGATTTGCAGCTTTTGCTAATTTTGCAATTCAGTTGTACAATTCACACAGAAAATGTGACAAACAGCACAGACAGTATGAGCTGGCTCCAGCACAGCCCTGATTCTAAGAGATTTCTATGTCTAAGAGAAGAGTGACAAGAAACAGTATTGACTTAATTCTCTACACAAAGTTTGTTCTGACCAGGGAAATAATTGGGTCTTCCTCTAGCCTCAATTTTAGAAATTGTTAAGTGGATTACTCAAGGCTATTCAGGTAGCAATAGTCCATCAGCATTTGAACAAGGATCCTTTATTTCCAAAAAGAGCACTCTCTCCATTATCCTAGGGACTTTAACTTTCCCTCAGAGATTCACTTGGCTCCAAATTTTTGATAAAGGCATCTGGACAAGAAACTAACTTAAACTGATAAAAGTCAAGGACCTGGAAAAGACTTTTTTTTTATCGCACTTGTTCATAAGCCTCATGCATATAAACTGGCATACTTCACATAGAATTAGAACCTCATTAAAAGAATAAATGTATGTATGATGAGGAGGGAGAATATGCTTAGGAGTAGAATGTAAGAAATAATGCAACCCCAAGGGGAATTGACCCATTCATTCTCTGGAAGGAGAGAGCTTAACTGCTTTTGTACCTGGTTTTCCCTCTTCCCATTAGAAGGGTGGACCTCACCTCGGGCCACAAATATCCAATTCCTCTAGACTTTATTTCTCAAAAAAATTTCCTTGTTACCTGACTTTCAAATCTTGTTTCTAACCCCTTTCCTCCATTCCCCTGCTTACTACATGCACCCCAGCTAGTTGGATCCTACAATACTCTTCCAGTAGACATAGTTCAGCTATTTTCCTTGATTTGACCTAGAGATAGGGCCAGGGAAGGAACAGTCTGAGATAGTAACTGACAATCTTCCAGAGTATGTCCTGCAAAGCTAGGTAGTCAATTAAACAGGAATGAGAAAGTCTTCAATAATTAAGCTTCTGAAGACAGGGAGCCAAAAGCAAGGAGTACATAATATGGAGGAAAAATTGCAACATTCATCTACCATTTGTCACCATTAATACAACAAATAATGTCAGTATCATTTTAAGCTCTCCTTTGTGAAACTAATCTTGGTTTTTTTTTTCCTCAACCAAACAGTGTGATACAGAAAAGAAAAAGAGAAGAAGAAAAAAAGAACAAGAAGGAGGAAGAGGAGAAAGAGAAAGAGGAGGAGGAGGAGAAGAAAAAGGAGAAAGAGGAAGAAGAACAAGAAGAACAAGAACAAGAAAAAGAACAAGAACAAGAAAAACAAGAACAAGAATAAGAAAATCACAGCATGAGTCCTGAAGGCAAGGAAATTGGATTGGAATTTTGTCTGATTTACTACCTGATTCTGGACAAGTCATAATCTCTCTATTCCTTGATTTCCTTTTCTGGAAAATGAAGGAGATGGCTACTAAGGTTCTTTCTGATTAGACAGCCAACTTTGGGGTTGAGCTTCCCCTGTGAATAGCTCCCAGTACTTGTAGTATTTTCCATATGAGAAATAACGAAGTACTAGTTCAGGACTCAGTGAGAAAAAGGAAGAAGACATTATAGTTCTGATAACCAGAAAAAAATGAAATAAGTATTGACAGAAAATATTTTTTTTCCAAAAATAACTATGCAAGACTTTTTCCAATCTCCCCAATAGTTCAATAAGATTGGTACTAGTACTTGAGAGAAGCAAAGTACATCTCTGCACTGATTTAGTTCAGTTCAAATAAAATTATATACATTAAAGAAAAATTAAAACTTTTGAATTATTTAATTATTACATTTTAGGAAGACATCTATTACTCAAAATTAATATTAAAATTAATTTTATTTCTTGATCACAGAGAAAATAGTAGGAGAGGGGTAACCAGATGCTTATGGAAATTCAACTTGTCATTTTAAACTATCAAAAGTCTCAGGATGATTCACATACCAGTAATATAGAATCTGGCATAAGGGTCTGGACATAGTAGATACTCAGTAAACATTAGATGAGATGATGATGATGATGATAGTAATGCTAACTTACTGACTAAAGAAATTTGAGTATGGCCCTATTAATTTTTATTTCATAAATGTAAGAAGCCAAGTACATTTTATATTCTTCTACCAAGATCCTTTCTCTATCACACCCACAACTTGACCTACATAACCATCTGTGCCTATTGATATTCTAACCACCCTATAAAGTACTATTTTCTCAGAGGTCTACTTAAACCCCTCACAAGGAAATGGTTTCTCTCTCTTCTCATCTCACAAACTTAGTACTTCTTTTATGAATTTATTTTTATCTAATTTGTATCATAAGTTTTCATATATGAATCTGTCATAACACCACTTGGGGTGAAGGAGAGAAGAAGAGTTAGAAGTGGGGAGGAGAGGAAGAGAGAAAAAATAGAGGCAAGCAGAGAGAAAAGGAAATAGAACAATGAATGATATTTTACAATTTTACTTTTAAAATAAAATTTTATGAATTCCAAGAAATTTTACTCTCAGTGTCTCATAGGAAATGGCAAAAATCAAGTTTTGCTTCTTAGAATGAAGACTCAAAATATCCAATAATCAATAATATAAAGAAATTACAAAGCTCAGACTTTTCTTAGGGCACACAAGCATTTAGTGCCAACTCAAATAATAAGGAATTAAAATATCAAGTATTTCTCAAAGATATTTTCACCAAATAAACCAACAAAGAAGTTATTACAGATTTTTATCTAAAGAGAAAAGAAAGCTCTTTTTTCACAACTGCTAGGCAATTATTTTAAAAAAAATACCTTTTTCAAAGTATATTTATATGTTAGAACATCATTTAAATAAATGCCAATTATAGTAGTTTTGGTTACTCAATATCTTTTCAATTGTGTGGTCAACAGATCACATAGAAATTTCCTCCTCTATATTAGATCAAGGCTATACTTTTGAAATTTCATATCAAAACCATTTGACTAATGCTACTGAGAATGAGCAAGAGATTGGGGGAAATAGTCTGTGGTGAAAAAACATTAGACTTGGAAATGAAATATATGTTCAAGTATAATACAACTCTCTTAGCTAAGTCTTCATTAAGTGACCTAGGCAAAGTTGTTCACCCCATGAGTGATATATATGATATATTTATATATAATCTATGCATGGTGAAGGTGCAATATTCAATAAAATTAACTTTCCATCATTGGTACTCACTGGTAAAAAGATAATTGTTTGATAAAGATTAGATAATCTTTACTTTCCAAAATCCAAGTCTCAAAGGTCATCTGGTCCAATCTACATCTATTCAGGAATCACCTCAAAAACATCCCTGATAAATAGCATTCTATCATTCTTACAGGCAACTAGATAGAATGCTGAACCTAAATTTGGGAAGACCTAAATCCTGTCTCAGATCCTTATTAAGTATATGTCCATAGAAAAATAGCTTAACTGCTCTGTGCCTTAATTTTCTTATCTTTAAAATGAGGGGATTGGACTGGAAGACCTCTCAGGTTATAAATCTATGATCCTTTGACCTCCAAATAATAAGAAGCACTACCTCCTGAGGAAGTAAACATTCTACTTTTATATAGCTCTAGCTATTCTTTTAAAAAGTTGTTTTTCCCTGGGACACTAACACATTGTTGGTAAAGTTGTGAACTGATCCAAACATTCTGGAGAGCAATTTGAAACTATGTCCAAAGGACTGTCAAATTGTGCATATCCTTTGATCCAGCAGTGTCTCTACTTGGGGGAAAGCATCCACATGTAGCAGTTCTTTCTGTAATGGCAAGGAACTGGAAACTAAGTGGATGAATCAGTTGGATGATTCAGTTGGATGAATGGCTGAACAATATGAATGTGATGGTATATTATTGTTCTATAAGAAATGATCAGCAGGATGATTTCAGAAAGGCTTGAAGGACTTGCATGAATTGATGCTAAGTAAAGTGAATAGAATCAAAAAAAAAACATTGTGCATGGCAACAACAAGATTATGTGATGATCAACTGTCAGGGACTTGGTTCTTTTCAATAATGAGGTGATTCAAAGTCATTTCAATGGACTTGTGATGGAGAAAGCCATCTGCATTGAGAAAGAGGACTATGGGGACAGAAGGTGAATCACAGCATAGTATTTTCACCTTTTTTATTGTTGTTTCCTTGCTTTTCTTTTCTTTCTCATTTTTTTTTCCTTTTTAATCTGATTTTTCTTGTGCAGCATGACAAATGTGGAAATATGTTTGGAAGAATTGCACAAATTTAACCTATATTGGATTACTTGCTATCTTGGGGAGGGGTGTAGGGAGAAGGGAGGGAAAAAATTTTGAAGCACAGGGTTTTGCTGTGTTGAAAGTGTGTCGAAAGAGTGTTGAAAGCTAGCTTTTTATGTATTTTGAAAATAAAAAGCTATTATCTAAATTTTTAATTAAAAAATTAAATGTTTTTTCCCTTTATAAGGATTCAAAATGTTAACAATTTTGGCTCTCACTTCTGTTCCTATTGAGCCGAGCAGAACAAGGATAAACCTTCTTCCACATGACAGGACTTCTTCAAATATTCAAAGGAGAACCCTGTATCTTTAAGGTTTTTTTAGTACTAACTTTTTGCTTTTCTAGTTTTAGATAGCTCTAAAAATAATCAGGAAGGTAGTAGAAAAAAGGCATTTGTTTTACTGGTAATGAGGATATCATCATTAATGACTGATCCCAAATTATTATGATGTTTTACAAAAGTCAAATTATATTTCAATTGAGATATACTAAAATGTAAGCATATATTTCACAATATTTTTTGCAAACCAGGATTGCTAGCTACAACATAACTGAAGAAATGATTATTCAGTATCAACAATTGCTCATTTCCACAAGTGAAGTCAACAAAATATATTAAGTGCTTACTAAATATGAAATATATCCACTCCTGGAAGGGGCGGAGCCAAGATGGCGGAGTGAAAAGGTGACTTTCTGCCTCTCCTCCGATCTTCTCTCAAATCAACAATAAAATAAGCCTCTGAACTGATCTTCAAGTCAACGAACTCAGAAATATTTGGGCACGGTTCTCTGGAGAACTTCATATCAGGTTAGTCGGACTCGGACAGAGAGATAAATAGACGACAACTGTGCAGGCCGGAAGTGAGGGTGGGACTCAGCTCGGCTCACCTTGGAAGAAATTCCAAACTCCAAACTCCAAATTCCAAACACCTGGAGTTTATCTGAGGCACTCGGGACACTCTGCCCTGATTGGGGACAGGTGTTCCGGCAGACTTGCCTTGTTTAAGGAGTAATGCGGACTTAGTCCTAGCCCCCACCGGCCCAGCACCTTAAGTCAACTCGCCGAAGTGCCCCAGGGCAAAGCGTCTTCAGCCGAGGTTTTTTTTTTTCCCCTACCTTAAAGAGATATCCACTCTGTCTAAAAAAAAAAATGATGAAGAAGCAAAAGAGAGCTCTCACCATAGACAGCTTTTATCAAGGCAAAGAAACGACCTCAGATACAGAGGTTTCTTTAGACAAAAATCCAGAAAAAAACAGC
>JAJPUD010008576.1:66990-87087 GCA_023553655.1 Myrmecobius fasciatus | reverse complement strand
AAACTCTTGAGAACTATATTTATGTTATGGATACTTACACAATGAGGGTTGATTTTATGATTTTATTATTGCATTATGATTATTATGATATTTTGTGACAGGAATGGTTTGATTTCTGTGCCTTTACTGATACTAGGTTAAAGTATAAGATTAAGCTGGATTTAGTTAGTTCTAGCACCTTTAGTTGGATTCAGGCAAATGGCTCAGTTAAAAGAGCATTGGGCTTGGAGACAGGAATACCTACCTTCATATATGGCTTGAAACAATTATTCTCTATGTGACTCTGGGCAACTCATTTAACCTCTGTTTGCCTTAATCTACTAGATAAAAAAATGGCAAACCATTATAGTATATTTGCCAATTAGATCTCATGAACAGTATGCTCACAAAAGAGTCAGATAAGATTAAATAACAGCAACTTTAGTTAGCTGATTACTGAATTTCATGTCATGCATAGGCATTTTATTGCTCTCTTTTGCTATATTTTAATTCTGTAGTTTTTAAAAATAAATATTGCTTAAAGAAATGTGTAAAAGAGTGTGTAAATAGTACACTTTAATGACTATTAGAGAAATTGTAACAATTGTTGGTATTCTGAAATCAAGCATTTCAAGAATCATTCAACTCAAAATGAAAAAATCAGTTGGACAAAAATTCAAAATAAAATATTAAAATTTGAAAATGAAATTAAAATTATTAAAAATGATTATTAAAAATGAAAAAAGTGGCAAATATGTACAATAGTACATAATAGTGCAATTAGTAGTATCAGTATAATAGTTTGAGCTTTAGATACTAGGATTCGATTCAATTCAACAAACATTTAGGAACCACTGACTATATTTGATGCACTGTATTGAATTGAACGTAAAAAATGGTACACCCATCCTTCATAGAGATTATAATTAAGAAAGGGAATATGACATATACACAATTAAATGCAATGACAAGATATAAATTTAAGAAAATGTAAGGAAGGAAATATGAATTTTAGTTTAGTTAAGCAATGAGACAATACTAGGTGTTTCTAAGTAGTGCTATCTTATCATAGAAGCAGTATTATAGGAAGTTTAATTTGACAATGACTTAAATTAGAAGGACATCTGCCTTTCAGAAATTATGCTGCAATATGAAGGCATAAAATAAAAATACCAGAATTAACTAAAGAGCAATAGAAAGTTTTATCTGACCATATGTTTATCTGAGATTGTGTAGTATAGATTGGAAATGCTAGATATATTATCATGTCATATCACATGTTTTTGACATTTTCTAGTTTGATTTTGCCCAATGAGAATTTGACTATTAAGAATCTCTGCAATAGTTACTTAGAAATCAATTACGCAATTTATAGATTATCTCAATTTCACCTTTTCTGGAACACTGTAGTTTGTAGTTTGTATTGAATCATTATGTGGGTCATTAGCATGACACATTTTTGCTCTGATTTACTGGACCCACGTGAGTAAGTATGGTGAATGATTTAAGTGCAAGGCTAGGCAAGGCCTGGAGGGAAGAATCAGTAATAATATGATTGAATCATAGATTTATATATGGAGGTAAAATCAGATGTCATACAATCTTACCCCTTTCTTCTACAAATGAGGAAACTGAGACCCAAGGCAGTTAAATGATTTGCCCAAAGCTACATTAAGTAAATGGTAAACATTAGAGAAGGACTTTGACTCCAAATTCTCTTACTCCAAAGTAAATTCTCTTTCCACTGACCCAGGAAATAAATCTTAAAGGACTATGATATCTCAGTTACTGTTTTGGGTTCTAGGGGAGAAAATAATATAATTGTTAATCTCAAAAAAATAAATTGTTCCAAGGAAAAAGGATGATTTGGATTGAAGTCCTGCCTCATTCCTGTAAAAAATTGCATGGTATAGTGAAGCTTGCCTATGTAGGCCACATATTGATTTTGAAAACTACAAATTAACTATCTATATTTTGTTGCAGTTTTCTTTAATACCACAGCTAAGAAGCATAATGAATAGCATATAAAGACCTGAAGTCAAAAAGACATTGAGTTCAAATGTGGTCTCAGACACTAGTTTTGTGATTCTGGGCAAATCACAATTTCCTTATCTATAAAATGAACTGAAAAAGGAAATGGCAAACCACTTCAGTATCTTTGCCAAGAAAATCCAATTTGAGTTACAAAAAATTATGCATAACTGAAATGACTGAACAACAAAAATTTTGTTAAATATTTCCCAATTGTTTCCCATTTAATCTATTTCTGATAGCATTGCACTATGTAGTCTAGAGACTACATGTTTGACACCTTTGGAGTACTAGATAGAAAGCTGACCTGAGTGCCAAGATGACCTGGTTTAAAGTCCCCTTTAAGAGACATATTAGTCATGAGATCCTGGGTAAGTCATTTATGATGCCAATATGAGCAAATATGTAAACATATGTATTATAGATAAATTGTTAGCCTGAAATGATATAGAAGTTCTTCACTGAGTACAACTGGGCAAGTCGCTTGAAGACATTAAGTTACAGAAGCATGGCAGATCTATATCAGAGAAGTGAGTTTCTAATAAAGTTGATCACTCCACCACTCTTCCTTTGGCCATCATAAACTTTCTCTTTCTTTTTCTTAAAAGGCAATTGGGGTTAAGTGGCTTTCCCAGGGTCATGCAGGTAGTGTTATGTGTCTTGGGCTAGATTTGAATTCAAGTCCTCCTCACTCTACTGGTGCTCTGTTCACTATGTTATATAGCGGTCCCCATTATAATCTTTCTGCTTTGGACTTCTGGGAGTGGAGCCAAGATGGTGGAGTAAAACCAGGAAGCTGCTCAAGCTCTCCCAGTTTCCTTCAAAAACTACATGAAACCAAGTTTCTGAACAGAGTCTGACAGAATGAAACCACTCTCAAGATAGATTGGAAAAACTTTAAGAAAGGTTACTGGGGTGAAAAGGATGTTCAGCCCAACTCATACAGACTCTAGGAAAGGCAGTAAGAGGGTCTTAATCACAGTAAATCAGCAATTAAGATCCTCAATTCAGATTCAGTAAAGGAACAATCAATGGGGCAGCCTCTAGTCCCAAGTCAGAAGGCATATTCTGTGAAAGCAAGCTGTTTCCTGAAAAGAGCAGGCAAAGCTACCCCATGCAAACACGAGGAGCCTCTGTGCTCAAAACTAAGGCTCAGAGCTGCACAGGAAACTTGAGACACTGTCTCTTTTAATCCAGGCCCAGAAATCAACCATAAAAGTAAAAAAAAAAAAAAAAAAAAAAAAAGAGGAAATTAAAAAAGAAATGGAAAGAAAATGAGCAAGAAACAGAAAAGAACCTTGACCATAGAAAGCTACTATGTTGAAAGGGAAGACCAAACACCAACTCAAACAAGGACAAAATGTCCACAGAGAAAATCTTAAAGAGTAATATGAATTGGTTTGAAGTCCAAAGAGGCTTCTTGGAATTGTTCATAAAAGACTTTAAAAGGCAAATAAGAGAAGTGACTCTTATTATCATAAGCACTCTCAAGTCAAGATTTATTTCATTGTTATTTTCTTTTACGTTATTGTGGTTGGTCATTGTCCACATTGGTTTCTCCAATATGTGTCTAGTATCTAATATTTGAAGCATTAAAAGGGCATAGAATATGATATATCAGTTATGCTTTTGGTAGTTATGGCAACTTCTGGATCCATGAAAATAATCACAGCACTAATTGAAATGTGTCATCTTCATACATCAAAGAGAGGTATCATATATTGGGTGAAATCCTATTAAAGGATTTATGTGAATATATAAACAAAAAAATGACAGGTACTAGATAAGTTGCAGTGTATTTGAAAATACATGCACATCAATGACACTACAAATCCATTGAGAATTAACATGCTGAGGTTAATTCTGTGCTTGAAAGACCACTATAATATGTATATAAATAGAAATGCCATTCCAATATTAAATAAGGTGGCCTAATTAAAGTTAGATAGTTTTAAGGAAATTTTCTTTGTATAGATAAGCAGACTGATACTGTGTCTAATAGGATTTTGGAAAATGATTCAAGAGTAAAGAAGTTGAAAATATATTATTTTAAAATGATGCTATTGGGATTGCTCTGATAAATAAATCTTAAGCCTTTCAATGCAAAAATGAGGAAAGGGAGGCATGATGAAAGTGAATGAAATTATTGGCATTCCAGAAAGACAGAATACAGTGACAGTGAATATTTTGATGAGAATAGAGTATCAGTTCCAAATAATTTTTAGATGAGTTAAGTAAATATTAATTTGGTTATTGCCTTATTCAAGCTCATTCTCTAAGACAAAAACTTTATAATCACTTGCAATTTGGTGCCTTCTAGGAAAAAAATTTGTACAAGGTCATTCTGCTATAGATTTCTTTCTGCTTAAATGTGGTCAAGATATAGAATATCTAACGTAGATTAATAAAAAGTATTAAATGGGAATAGAACCAGTTGGTTGTGCAAAATAGAGTTCCTTTCCCTCAAAATTGTTTTGAGTTAAATGGAACCATGAAATGTCAGCCTATTTATCATTTGATACCCTTTAAGGGAAAAAATGAATGTATAATATTCAAGTTACTGAGCATTGATGATGTAAGATACCCACAATATGAATTCCTTTCCCTTCTTCTTCCTTTCCCCTATTTCCTTTCATTGAGAAGAGTCAGCCAAAAGAACATTTACCAGGGCTTTCTTCCAATTGATTTTAAAAGGTAACAAATCTAATGTTATGGATTTTCCACCTGATTTAATTGTCAGTGTCTGGAATGACTTCCCCATTCCTCTGCATGTTGAATTTTTACACATTTTAAAAAGACTAAATCAAATATTTCCTTCAAATATTAATATTTGAATTAATATATATATGTATGTGTATGTATATATATATATATATAATAAACTATATTGCAGTTATTATTCATTATTTCTCCATACTAGAGAATAAGAACCTTGTAGACAAGGAATATGTCATATTTAAGACCAAAAATTTGAGAAGAGACTTCAGATGTCATCCAACCCTCTGAGTCTCTAGATAAGGAAAATGAGAGCCAGGTATTAAAATGACTTAGCATTGTCAAATTTGTATTTTTATCAAAAATTTAAAATATACTTTTGGTTGCATGCAATTAAAAGCTTTCCATACAGAGTCAATGCAGTCAAAATCAGTAGAAAAACAGGAAATATCCGCAAAAATGTTTAAAGCAAGTTTCACTAATAAAGGTCTTCTTCTAACATATATAAGGAACTAAATAAAAATATGTTGCTCCTCCCTCTGTCATACTGTGTGTTATATCATATAAAGCACCTAATTCAGAGTTCTATATAGAATACGCAATTACTATTAATAGAATTTAAAGAGATCAATAAACAATACAAAAATGTTCTTAAAACAATGGCTTTAGGTCTTTAAATGGAAAAATAGATTTCATATTCCATCAATTGTTGCATGACTAAATCCAGAAAATGAAGCTTTATAAAATACAGTTTTCTTTTGTCACAATGAGACACAAATATGGCATATATTAGTCCACTCAACCTTATATAGCATTTAATATCATATGGTATATAAATATTTTAATTCAAATAGTAGGCATCATCAAATAAATGTTTCTATATTATTTAAATAAGTTTTAATCTGCTTTAACAAAATTATTTGTTTACTTATTTATTTTCAGCATTCCTTTTTTTTAAAATATTGAGCTTCAAATTCTATTCTTTTCTCCTGCCTCTCCCCCATCTATTGGGAAGGCAAGCAATATTATGTGAATTATAGCTATGAAATTGAGCAAAACATAGTTCCATACTAAACATGGTGCAAATTATTTAATAAAGATAAGCAACATAAAGAAAGTGAAAAAAAAAGTATGCTTCAATCTGTCCTCAAAGTTCATCAGATTTCTCTCAGGAGATAGAAAGGACTTTTCATCATGGGTCCTTTGGAAATTGCCTTGCATCATTCTCTTGAGCAGAATGGATAAGCCTTTTATATTTTATCACTGTTATAATACAGCTGTTGCTTGTATAATGTTCTGGTTCTGCTAATTTTACTTTGTGTCAATTCATATAAATCTTTCCGGGTTTTACTGACGCGATTCTTTGCATTATTTTTTATGACACAATTTGTTCATTGGCTCCAACTTCTTCAGATATTCCTCTATTCATAGCTATTCTCTAGATTTTAAAATCTTTCCTCCACAAAAAGAGCTACTATAAATACTTTTGTACTTTGTAAATGTACTTTTGTACTTTTCCTTTTTAATTTGATCTCTTCAGGACATGGAGCTAGTAGTAGTATTGCCAAGTCAGTTTAAAGCTATTTAAATGTAGTTCAAACTGATTATCCATTTAAACCCTTGAATGGTTGGACCACGTCAAAACTCCTCCAATAGTGCATTAGTGTCTCAATTTTTCAACATATCCTGCAACACTTATCATTTTTCTTTTCTGTAATATTTGCTGATCTAATGCATGTGAGGTGATAGTTAACAGCTGTTTTATTTCACATTTTTCTAATCAAAAGTGATTTAGAGAATTTTTAATGATTATTGATAGCTTTTTTTTAAAAAATTGTTTGATCACATCCTTTGACAATGTTTCAGTTAAAGAATGGTTTTTTTTTTCTGAATTTGGCTCAGAGCCTTATTTTGGAAATGAGGTCTTTGTTAGAGAGACAAAGGATTTTTTCCTGGTTTCCTGTTTACCTTCTAATTTTTCTCCATTTGTTTTGTTTGCCAAAAACATTTTTTTTAATTTTATACAATCAAAATTATACATTTTACTTTTCATGACTCTCTTTGTGTTTTTTGGTCACAAACTCCTTCTTTTCCATAGATCTCACAGGCAAAATTTCCAAGGTCCCCTAATTTGTATATAACACCTTTTTTTATTTCTACATTATATATCCATGTTGACCTTATATTGATTGGTATATTGTGTGAAGTGTTGATCTATAAACAGTTTCAGTTAATCTGCTTTTCCAGTTTTCTCAGCAATATTTTTTCAAATGTTGAGTTCTTGCTCCTAAAGCATAGATCTTTGAGTTTAAAAAAACAACAATAAGTTTTATGATCATTTACTTATTCTAAGAAAGGCTTAATTTATTTCAATGGTTTCTGGTATTTCCAATAGGAACTGATGTTGCATCTTGGCAAACATTTTTTTTCTATATCACTTGATATAATGATACACTTTTTTGTTGTTTTGATATTCTTATGGTTATGTGTATAATTTTCATAATATTGAACCAATCCTACATTCCTGCCATAAATCCCACTTGTTTATAGTGGATGATCTTTGGGATATACTGTTGTAATCTCTTTGCTAATATTTGTTTAAATTTCCATCAGTTGTCATTAAGGCTATAGTTTACTTTCTCTGTTTAATTCTTCTGGTTTAGGTATCAAAACCAGATTTGTAACTTCCATGAGTCAAGTCAAGTTGGCAAAGTAGAGCAGTCATTAGCTGAGTTTTCCCAATATTTCTCTCAAAACAACTTTAAAATAAATCTAAAATCAAATTAAATTCTGGAGTGACAGGATCAAAAAGATTAGTGTGAAACATTTTTTTTTTCCATGGGAGAAGAGTGTAACCCAAATCTTATGTGGATGAAACATTTGTGGTGGGACCAGTTGGTGATAACAGAGGCAGTAACTTTAGAAGCTCTCAACCCAGAAATTGTAAGGGAATGTGGCAACTGCTCCCAAGAAATTACAGGGAGCACCTGTGCTAGCACTGGACAGAAGAATAGATGTTATTTGGCAAATCCATTGTGTAAACCCACTTCTGGGTCATAGTTCAATTGTGGAGAGTAACATTTTCATTCAAAAGGAAGTGGGAGCCCTGAGGCACAGTATTATATCTGGTAACAGAACAGATCAGGAACCCTGAGGAACAGTTTCATTTTTTGTCCCAAGGGGACAGGGGTCCTGAGAAACTATATCAATTTAAATACTAAGGAATTAGGAGACCTCCTGGGTAAAGACTGGGCTGCAGATCAGGAGATGAGTTGTACATCCCCTTACAAGCACAGAAAACTTCCAAACCCCTACCAAACCCCTAGAACTAGCACTGAAAACAGTGGTATTCCACTCCCCCATCCCTTTACCTGGTTTATTTTAACATAAAGCAAAAATCAAGAAATACCTTGGAAAAATGGGAAAAGCCTGTTACTACAAAAACCTTTTATGATAGGGGAGATGAAGATATAAACTCAGAAGAAAAATGAAGTAAATACAGTGACCTACAAAACCTCAAAGAAATGGTCTGAATTTGATATAAACCCAACAAGAATTCCAGAAAGAGCTAAAAATTATTTCTAAAATCAAATAAAATTTATAGAGGAAAAATTAGGTAAAGAAATGAGAACAATATCACAAAGAGATCTTAGAGGAGGGAAAAGGACCCACATGTGCAAGAATGTGGCAGCCCTTTGTGTAGTGGCTAGAAACTGGAAACTGAAGAGATGCCCATCAATTGGAGAGTGGCTGAATAAATTATGGTATATGAATGTTATGGAATATTATTGCTCTGTAAGAAACGACCAGCAGGACGATTTCAGAGAGGCCTGGAGAGACTTGCATGAACTGATGCTGAGTGAAACGAGCAGAACCAGGAGATCATCATACACAGCAACAACAGTATTACATGATGATCAATTCTGATGGACATGGCTCTCTGCAACAAAGAATTGTCTCAAACCAGTTCCAGTTGTTCACTGAAGAAGACCATATACACCCAGAGAGAGGAATATGAAATATGGTCCACAACATAACATTTTCATGCTCTCTATTGATGTTTGCTTGCATTGTGTTTCCTTTCTCTGATTTTCTTTTTTTTTTCTTGTAGATAGGATTTTTCTTGCATAACTTGTCAAGTATTTCAACATTATTAACATGTAGTGGACTTCCTGCCATCTAGGGGAGGGGAGGGGACTTGGGGTAAAATTTGTAATGGAAAGCTTTGTAAAGATCAATGCTGGGGAACTACCCATACATATGTTATACAAATAAAAAGCTTTAATAAAAAATATTAAAAAAGAAATGAGAACAAAGGAGTACACTTAAGAAAATACAATTAACACCTGATTTCAACTATACTCAATAAAATACCTTAAAAACATATTTGATTGCATGAAAAAAAGAAATACAAAAATTCACTGATAAAAAGAATTCCTTAAAAAGCAGAACTGGTCAAATGTTAAAGGAGGTACAAAAACTCAATAAAGAAAACAATGCCTTTAAAAAAATTAATTAAACAAATAAAAGCTAAGGACTCTGGGAGACATCAAGAAACAATAAAATAAGATCAAAACAATGAATGAAAACATGAAAAATCTTATTGAAAACAATAAAACTTTATGAGATGATCACATAGAGGGGCTGTCAAGACTATCTTCAAGAGACTGAAGGAGGGGATGGTGTATGGAATATCTTTTTTGAGTTAGCAACATCAGAAACATGAATCCTTCCCTCCATATAACTTTTCTCACTTTGGTGAATTTAACTACAATTAATAAACATGAACTTTGAAACTAATATAATATGTAACTTGCTAAAAGAATGAATTTAATTATCCAGATATAAACTTATTACAATGAAGTATAATTTTGAAATCTGTGAGAGTTTTCTCATTAATCCCTGTAAAATTTAAATAAAATTTATTTGTGATATTTGGGTATAAATAGCAACTCAAATTCTTCACAACAGCTAAGTAGATAATATATGTACTAGTAATTCTAATTCACAAAAGAGTGAAGTGACTTGTCCATGTTTACATACATGGCAAATCAAATGAACATCATTTTAGAGATTGAAAACTGACTTTGAAACAACACAACATCATTACCCAGATGAACATACTGAAGCACGAGGAGGTAAAGTACTTGCCTAGATGAAACAGTTGATATATAGTAAAGCTGAAATTTGAATCAAGTTACTTAGACTTCAAATCCAATATCTTTTTTTCCACTATGATAGCTTATTAATGTCACAGGTAGAATGTGAACACAAATCTCTTGAATATTGTTTACTTCTCACCAGAAATTTAATATTGAATTGTAAGCTTTTCCCATTCCCGATGAGTTCCAAATCTTTTCAACTTGCTAGGCATACCTGACATGTAAATTTAATTGGGAAAAACATCTACAATCTTATGAAAATTCTAGCTATTTCATTAAAAAGGAAGGCTCACATTTGTAGCAGACTGAATTAGTTCTAATAGTCTTTCTTCTTTAATAAAGGAAAACAATCAGTTCTATCTTAGAAGTCACAAGTATACAAAAATTAAATAGGGAATTTTGTAGTTTTATTTTTCCTAATTTCAACCAAAGCTGCTAAGGAAAACAGTTTGCTAAAAAGACAGACTGCAGAAAAAGTGACATTCAGGAGAACAAAATACATATAATTCATTATTAATAAGTTATATGTGTATAGTACTTTAAGATTTGAAAAGTACTCTACAGATATTCTACTACTTGATAAAACAAGAGAGCTCAAATAATATTGCTATAACTTCCATTTAGCAGATAAATCAGATAGAAATTCAAAGAGTAAGTAATTGACTGGGATTTGAATGTTTTATTTCAACATCAAAGTTAAGAACTCTTTTTACTACAACATAACCTGTTTCTTTGTTTCATATATGCATTACTTACAATTTATACAAATTTTAATTAGGAAAAAATGTTTCCTTTGCTTACTTAATATCAGTGTATATCAGTGTATTAATATACTAATTTGAACATAGCCACAATGCAACTAAATCATTTAAGTTCTCCTGGTTTCTTTTACCTAATTATACCTAATAAACCTTTAATATTGGATCCCTACACCTTCCCTGGGACAGGATAAGTTCCTGGAGTAGTGGATACAATAGGCTTGAAGTCAGAAGAACCTGAGTTCAAATTCAACCTCAGATATTTATTAATTGTGTGATCCCAGGTAAGCAACTTAATTCTGATTGCTTCAATTTCTTCAAATGTAAAAATGAGCTAAATAAAGTTATGAAGAGTTGATATCACTGAAACTAAAAAACAAAATTCTTACATTCTTAAAGAAATATTAGAAATCACCTTGTCTACTTCCTCATTTTACAGCAGCAAAAAATAAAGTCCAGAGACTTGAAATTATTTGTCCAAAGACTATTCTACAAAAAATATTAGAATTTGAATTCAAACTCAGAACTTCCACCTCTAAAATCCAATGTTCTTTCCAATTTCCCATGCTATACATCATTTAAGTCCAATTGTCTCTCCTCACCAAAAGAATAATTATTTTTTTCAGAAAAATCACAGGTAAAAAAATGAAGAATTACAGAGATGTTGGGAGAACAACTTAATTGATTATTATTTGCTTTGCATATTGAAAGATATTGATTTCATCTTTTATTTTATTTTAAAATATTTCATATAGCTCCTCAGAAAAAGTTTAACTTTTTAAGTTTCATTTTCAAAAGAAAGTTAAGAAACCAAAAAATAACTACCAACTACCACACAATTCTTACCACTCCAAGCATTCTGGATACAAATGTGAATGGCAAGGTTTTAGAGGATTCTGTCTCATTTTTATAGTTATTATTTTAATGAAAGCTAGTTTGGCACAATGGATAGAGAGCTATCTTTAGAATCATTCTCTGAGATATATTTCTATATGATCCTGGTTGGTCAATCTGAATGACACTACTCTCTAAGACACTAAGTTGCAAAGCAATGGCAGATCTATATGGGCTTAATAGGAAATTTCTACCATTAAAAGTTGAATATACTTTCTGGTATAATTTTCCATTCCATCATGTGCATGGCTTATAAATTACACAAATTGTTCCTCATATCTAACATCTCAGCATTTACCCATCTTAATTTATTGAGAAATTTGGGGGAGTAAATATTAATCTCAAATCTGAATTCAGCGTTTTCCTTTGACTTTTGTAATTTTTAAAACAAAAACCACAAGTTTCATTTATTTCATCTCCATTATTAACTTTTCTACATAAAAATGCATATTGGTTTTCTCCTATTAAGCATTTGTAGAACATAGGATAACTTTTAATGCCACTCCCTTTGTCTCTTTCTACATTCTCCACTGTAGGCATGAACCATAAGTTCTAGCCAAATCTTTTTGTTACATGAGAAGGGAAGTTAAAAAAAAATCAGAAATCCCAAAAACAGCAACAACAAGTTTGCCACACATACATAAACCAAAGGGCAGTGTGTTTGGATCACCAATTCTAGACAATAGGAGTTAATGTATGTATATATGTATGTATGTACATATAGGTATGTGTATATATGTACATATGTATAGGTATACATATACATGCACTTACATATACAGACACACACATGATTCTGAAAACCCAAGAAAGTTTGTGGCATGAAAATGCTTGAGAGTCACTAAAATCAATCACCAAATTGTGCTTTGCGCTTATTAAGAGAGCCCTACTTTCTTAACAGAGACTCAAAACTAGAAAACAAAGAAAAAAGTTAATTCTTACACTTGATTAAAGCAGCTAGATTTTTCAGTGGATAGTGCATTGGAGTTAGGAGGACCTAAATTCAAATGAGACCTCAGATATAAATCGATAGTGTGATTCTGGGCAAGTCATTTAACTTCTCTCTGCTTCAGTTTCTTTGAATGTAAAGTGGGGATAATAATAGCACCTTTTCCCCATGGTTATTGTGAGGGTCAAATGAGAAAACTTTTAATACAGTACCTCATACATAGTAGGTGATAAGTAAATGCTTTCCCCTATCTATATATCTATAAGTAAAAAAAGAGGGGCAAGAGGAGAGTATTTACTATTCATTATTATCTAAGAAAAAATTTATGGATAAGGGACTGAGATCCCAGATTTTTTTAAATGGAAAATATACCAATGAAGATTTAAAAAAGATACTCTTTAACTTTAATAAATGTCTGGAAAACTGAAAACAAAAGTGATTTGCTCATAATTATACCTATATTATATATCAATAGTAATCTAGAACCCAGGGGTTTCAGACACTATTACCCAGTGCAGAAAAATGATAACAGGAGTTCTATTATTCACCTGTGACATATTAAGATTTTTTTCCCTGAGGAAAAGAATAATAGTTACCAATTGCCGATTAAAAACATTATTCAAGAGTATTAGTAACATTGGGCTAATTAAATATATTTGGTATCGGAAGATAATGTGCTTTATCCCATCATTTTAAAAATATTTAGAATATTAACACTCTTGTGTAGCATGTATGTGATGAAATACTACTGATTAAAGTTTGACACATGGCATACAAAGCAGTATTTCTGACAATTATTTGGTATTCATATGAATACGTATGAATATACTTTAAATTTGTATTTAATATAAACTATGGCTTTATATTTTTGTACTAATAAACCTTATCATTGCATAACTGTCACATTAAGATTTGAATACATGGGACTCATTATTTTGACAAGGTCACTGATTAATACACAGAAGCAAGGAAAGAGTGATTTTGACTCATCTCTAGGCACGTCATTCAATCTTCCTCTAGGAGTTCTGTCATTAATCTTTCTCATATCTTCCTTCTCCCAATATATCAATTGTTCTTAAAAAATTGCTTTTCAGTATGTTAATTTTAAAATAAATATATATTCATGTGCTTTAGAAATGTTGGATTAAATTATACATCTATATTTTAATGTGGATGAAACATTTAAATAATAAAAATACACTATAGATAACTTGAACTGTAATGAGAAAGGAATGAGAGGAGTTCCTTTTGCTTTTCCTCCTTGGCCAAACCCTATAACTTACTCAGGAGAATGATATTAAACAAATCAAATAGCCTCTCCAGATCTTGCTGCCTCAATTATAAAATGGGCTATATATTGATATTATATCTTTAGATACTTATATGTAACATACATACAAATATACATATATATTTATGTATTTATAATTATATCATAATTATATTTCATATTATTTAAGATATTAACATAAATTATTACATTTATCCTTTAGTATTTTTATAGAATAGGGGCATTTGGTCAGCTAGATACTATTTAAGATTTTTGCTGATAACCTTTGAATTGTTCAAAAACCGGAAAAAAATGACAAATATCTTCCGAGGAAGAAGATTAATTTAAGGAGGAAATTGTGATAGATTTGGAGGCAGAAGACCTGGATTCAGTTTTCTCCAAGACTATGAAAAGTTACAAATTCTTTGAACCTGTTTTCTATGTAAAGCAATTAAGCCATTTGAAATCAATGGCTCTCAATTCCTATTCTAATCCTGCTATTATTTGTATCATACTTGGCAAATTCCTTTACTTTTTGGGCTTTGGCTTCGGCTTCTTATCTAAAATGAAGATTTGGATACATTATTTCTAATGAATCTTTCATGTATATGATTCTATGAATATCCTAAAATAAAATGTTCTAAAATATTGGACTTTCTGTATTTTAAAATTTTTATATGATCCTATTTCTTAGATTCTTTTAAAAAGTAAAAAAATGGGCTAACAAAAACCATCTTCAGCTTGATATCATTTTATTCTGCTTTAATTCAAAAAGAAGGCCAAATGGAGTATGTAATTATTAAAAGAAAGGAGTAATTGTACCAAAAATAAAACTAGAAATGATAATATTTAATCATCAAATTGTCATTAATTTAAGGAAACCTTAAATAATGTGAAATATGTTTGACTTTTACAGAGTATAATTCTCTACACCTCTTCACCCCATTAACACACACACACACACAAACACATACACACTTTTAGATCTCAGTGGAAGGCTTTTATTTTTTATCTAAACACTGAAAATTTAGAAAGCATGGTTTCTGTCTTCAGTAATCCAAATTTGTTATTTGTGAAGGTAACCTAATTCTCTTTTCTTTCTAAATTTGTTAATCTCAAGTTTACCATTTGTAATTTTTCCAACCTCAGCTACCTGTTTTAAAAGCATTAGGGACCAAAGGAATTTCAGGTAACAAACTCAGAAAGACTACTTTATGACTTTAGTCAGCAATTTCACCAGTGTGATTAAATTATAAAAATACAGGTGCACAAATTCTCCTTCAGAAAGCATAGGAATTGTAGGGTTTATAGAATTTGACATTGTGAAGGTTAAATCTTGCCTCAAGTATTTTTTAATAAGTGAAATATACTCCACAAGTAATCAAAATCTGATTCAAATTGGGGGTGGATGTTTCCTTCAAATCTTTTATTTTTAAATTTACCAAAAAAGCTTTACCTCTCTTCTTTCTTTTCTCTTCTGTCCCTATTTCTGGAGACTAAGAACTATTGGAAAATACCTAAAAGAGTTTAAGTAAAAGAGTTAAGTCCATATTCTATTTTGTCAGCTTCTTCCTTTTTATATATATACAGACATACCTTTCCCAATTTTTTTGGTAACATTTACAGATGCTTGTAGTTTTTACTCTGGAATAGCAAAAAGATAGTGTTTGTTTCTAATGAGCTTCAATGGATCTTGATAAGTCCTAAAACAGGTATAGATTTCATTATTATGAACACAGAATGAATATTTTGTGTATTCAGAAGAATGCTAATCCTCTTAATCAAAACTTTTCTTCCTGGTAAGAACATAGCACATCAAGCTGATGGATCAGTTAAAAAACTGTAAATTTTTTAATATCCACAAATTCGACATCTTTCTAAAATTCATTACTCCAATTATGAATGTTGTAAATTACATTTAGTTCAGTAGAGCAACATTTTGCACTTATTACTTATTTACAGTTTGATAATCTACATAAAGATTAAAAAAAAAAAACTACTTTTTTGAATGGTAGAAAACAAGTCCTTTCTTCCTGAGCAATCTGTTCACATATTAACATGTTGCTATTTTTATACTATCATCATTTTTAAAACAATTGAATAAATATTATCCTTCATTTTTCTCATTAAACTTGATCTATTTAACTAATGACAAATTAAATGCAAAATATTACAAAAATCCATATCTTCAAATTATATAATTCGTATATTTTATCATGATAATTGTTATCTACATAAAATTGAACTTGAACATGCAAACAACCAAAACAAAACCCTTTTAAGTGTTGAATCATGATTTTGTAAGTCTGCCACCATTTTGAAGCTGACCAGAAAATTAGCTCTAGCCAGTCTTACTTAAATGGAAAAAGATTCTAGTAATAACCTGAAATGATTTTTGTGTATATCTCCTAAAAATAAACTGAGATCATTTCAAAGAAAGTCGTTCTATAAGAGTTAGTCTACCAAATAAGGAATTGTTTTTTCAATCAATGCAATTTCTCTATTATAAAAGTACATAAAGTGAAAAGAGCAATGAATTTAGAGTTGAGAGGCTGTTGTCAATATTCCTGGCTCTGTCTCATTCAATATAATTTAGTCAGATTCTGTAATTTACATAATGAGAATATTAACACTTCTATCATCAGGTTTGAACGATTATTTTGAGGAACATATTTTCTAAAGCTCAAACCTTAAACCTAGAAATATGAACTGTTATTCTTATTTAAATCTGAAGATTTATAAAGCTGTATTGGTTCAGGGTTAGACCACACAAATAATACTTAAAAGTGACTTGACTTTGGAAAAGAAAATTAAAAGTGGAGAAGTTTAGAACATCATTCATGAAAGGAAACTTTATATTATGTACAGATATGTCATTTTTTAAATTGTATTTTATGATATTATATATAAAAGATCTAGGCAACTATGGTATACTAGAAAGAAAGTTGGGCATATAGTTGCATCTTCCACAGTTTACTATCCTTTTTCCTGTAAGTTCCAATCTCTCCAATCCTTCAACTGTAAAATCAAAATCTATTATACGTTCTTCACCAACCTTTTGTGAGCAACTGCTTAATTAATTTCTTTTCATATATAAATACATATTATTAATAGTCATTTGAGATAATTGTAGGACATTCCAGAAACATAATTTTTGGGGGGAGTTTATTTTATGGCCAGGCATAATCTGTTCTTTCTACTCCCTTTCTGAACTTTATTTTTTTATATTAAGTTCTAAGTAAGTTCTTAGTGCTCAATGTTCTTTGTACAATACCTTACAGTTTTTAGAAGCCCAACAAATGTTGACATATAGTTGTTCGCATAGTCTAATAAATTAAAGAGGTTTTAGAGAAAAAAATGGACAAAAGGTTCAGATTCCTTTGTTGTATAAATGCAATCATTTTACAGAGCAAAAATAAATGTGTAATGTTAACATTTTCTTGCATTTATAGCAAGTAATTAAAATAATTGTTTGGACTTGAAGGCTAAATCAAGTCATGATTAAAATGTACATAAAATAAACGGGAACTCGGTAAGCATTTACACCTATCTTGTTCCTTTTTGTTTCATGTTGCTGTAGTTGTTTTATAATCATGGATTACTAATAAAGAAAACCAAATATTTTATTTTTAGCCTTCAAAGACCAAAATGAGAAAGTTTATTTTTGCTTGAAAACAAACTAGAACACAATCTATTATTTGCAGATGACTAAGTAGTGAATGGAGAATCACTTAGATTTGTTATCTTTCTATAATCTTTGTCAGGAAAGACATCTCAGACCAACTTTAATGGTGATGATCAATATTAAAAATTCTAAAATAAGATAGTCATGAAATACAGTTGCATTCCATTAGGCAATGGGGAAGGTGAAGTGTAATTCCTCTTTGCTCTTAGTGGGAGGTTGTCCTACAATCTTTCTGAGCATACCATCGGGCAATTGTGTGGAGGCAAGTTAAATTGCCCCTGGGAGGACTGTTTCTAAGAGATGCCAGTATTCAGCTCAAGTAGAGATGAGTTTCAAGTTGATGTACACCCCATACAGCAGTAAAAAGATATAAGATATCGACACACTCAGCTGTATCTTGTTAAAAGCTTCCTGCGGGTTGGCAGGATGAAATCTTTATTTAAAATATACAAACTATCAACAAGGGAAAGAAGAAAAAGAGAAAAGAGTAAAAGAGACAAATGCTTAACCCACCAGAAGCAGCAAAAAATGGAGAAGTGGTCATATTGCCTTTTCAGCAGCAGCAACAACAACATCATAATGTGACGAGGCTGACCACATCAGAATCCATCTGCTCATCCCATGATTTCAAGGAGCATTACATCTTTTATTATTAATTATGAAAGTTTCCAGGGTAGGTAAATGTATTATTATGGATAACAGGAGGGGAAATAATTTATGTCACTACTTGGCAATGAATACATTGTAGTATAAGTGAGTGATGACGTGAAAGATCCAGCAACGTTACTACTACTGTTTCCCCTCCCCTTCTCCTTTTGCCTCCTTAAAACTTTGAGGCAGAGAAACTTTCATAATATTTCCTCAATTCTTAACACTTTCAGGAAGAGAAAGATAACAGGTTTAAGAGTGGGAAGAAAGGGGAAGGGAGTGGAAAGAGACAAATCAGGGGAAAGGGAGAAGAAAGAAGGGTGAAAGGAGTGAGAGGGAGAAGGGAGATGGAGAGAAAGGTGAGATGAGAGATTGCACAGTAGGTAATCTTAGATATGATTAATATCAGAAAAGAAGAGGATATTTTCTGCAGTTGTAAAAAAATGATTTAGGCAATATCCCCTCTCAGATTATTGATATCTTCTTAATATTGTATGCAAATATAATTATGAATACTTAATACACACATATGAATATATGACATTCCTTAAAAGGTACTGGCACACTGCATGTCTAAACCCAATGGGATGGGAGAAAGTTAAATAACAAGAAAAAATAATAATAGAGATATTGGCAGCAGAGGGATACAGCAGGAGGATTAATTAAGAGGAATGAAGGGACATAGTAAGAAAGTGCTTCAAAGACAAATAAAAGGGAGTCCTATATCCTCTTTAATATAAAGTATCACTAATACAAATTAATCTTTGTTTCTGCCTTGAAAATGAAATTTCTACCAACATGTATCTCTTGACATGTAAATATTGAATACTACACATAGTTTTTTATTGGTTTAGTTTTGTTTTCCCAAAATACCACTTACCAGTTAATACATTGAAAAGCACACTTTTATAGTCTTCATAAGGTAATTGTTCTGACAGAGATAATCATTTTGCCACAAAAAGGAGTGCTTCAGGCGAAATTCAAATGTGTGTAGTAGGCCAGAAGCAGAGTAAGGGATTGCTCTGGAGACTTGTTGTTGAGACCTGGAAAGGTGAAGGGATAAGAAACCAAAATTCTCCTTCTTTACTTCTTTCCATTCATTTATGTCTCAAAAAGAAAAAGAAAAAAAAAATCCCTGCATTTTCGCTGCTTCTAAGTTGTTTCCACCTAGAAGTCTACATCTGTTGAGAACTTTTGCATTGCTCAAAAGCTGCTCCTGATGGCTGAACCACTAGAAAGGAGAAGGAAGAACCCACCACCATTCTAAATAAAATCCCAAATTGTAGATATCCCTTCAATGGTGAGGCTGGGAATGTTAAAATTACCAACACCTATCTTAAAGAAACAATCCTTTCTCCACTTGACTGTCCAGTTACTCAAATAACACCTGCCAGTAGGGCAACTGATTTCTAAAATTAAAAAATAAAAAATAAAAAAGCCACCACCACAACAAAAATCCTACCCGTCCGAGACCAAGTACGAATCCTTTTGTGACCTACTTTATTTCTTATTCCCACCCCAGACTACAGTTTCTGACGTTCAGGTTCAAGCTTCTGCAAACTCGGTTCCGATCCGCTTCTCCAAGATCTCCCTCCCTTCTACCCTCTCGCCAAACAAAACCTCAAGATCTCACATTAAGCAGCATATAAGAAATCCACATCTAGAAAGGGAGTAAGGGATTAGGTGGGGGAGTCCTCTGTATGTCTAGTGGTCAAGGAGAGTGTCATGTCCATCTCTCTGAGGGTGGAAGTGGGTTAACTTGGAGAATCGTCTCTTGCCGGGAAACAGGAGACTCCGGGGGTCAACACTTGAGAAACACTCTGCCTGCTCCGCTGCCCAACCCTGCTCTGTCCTGCCCTGCCCAGCTCAGCCCTGCCCTAGCCCAGCCCAGCTCAGCTCATCCCACGCGGTCCCCTCTGCGCTCACTCCTGCAGCGCAATCACCACCCTGGGTTCTGCTTCTTTCTTGGTGCCTTCCCAGCCCTCCTCCTCTACCTCCTCTCCCTT
>JAJPUD010008576.1:47649-66980 GCA_023553655.1 Myrmecobius fasciatus | reverse complement strand
GAAGACAGCGAGCGAGCGCGAGAGCGCTAGTGAAGGCAGCTGCGAGTAAGAGAAAGGAGGGAGCGCAGCTCAGGCTCTCTCTGTCCGCGCCCCCTCGCTCTTGCTCAAGCAGCAGGCAGCAGCAGGAGCGCGTGTAGCAGGCAGCGCCTCCATCCCTTTCCCTGCCTCCCTCCCATCACTTCAACAGCGGCGCTGACTCTGCCTGAGTGTCTAGGCTGCTTTCAGCCAGGAGGCTCGCACTTACCTCCCCCTTTCTTCCTCCCTCCTTCCCCAGCCGAGCCCAATTGCTCCTTCTCCAGCTCCTCCTCCTCCTTTTCCACCTCCCCTTCTAGAGAGGACTACCATCCTCAGCTGGGAGAGTGCAGGTACTTTGCCTTCACCGAATATCTCACAGGACCCAGACAAGCTTTCTTGCTGGTTTTTTTTGTTTGTTTGTTTGTTTTGGGGGGCTTTTTTATTTTTGTTTTCTCTCGAGAAAAAAAAAAAGGAAGGAATCACTTTAGAAACAAAGCAAGCAACCTAAAGCCCCCCACCACAAGCCCAGACCCCCGCCCAGGGGTTGAAGTGCATGTGCTTTCTTCTCTTTTGCAGTTTCTCCGGGGCCTGTGTGGAATAAAACAATTTTTTATTTGACTGTTAGGAGAGGGAAGAGAAGACTCCTCAGGGTTTCCAAAGAGGTCCGAGCTGACTACCTTAGTAAGTAAACCGTGTTGATCTATCTATCTATCTATTTATCTATCTTTTTTTTCTCTAAAGATGTCTCTTCCTTGGAAGGTTTTCCTCCCATTCTTTGTGGTTATTTCAAGATAACCCCCTACCCGAGAAACTTATGTAACTTAAAAGAGTAAATGAGGAAGAAGTGGTTTACCAAGCTTGCTTTTCTGGGGAAGAGCACTCGCGTTAGAGAGATCAGCATGTGTAGGATTGGGATTTTGTGTAGATTTCTGTGGCTCTCTTTTTAGAGATGTTGTTCAAGAGAGGGTGGCATTGAAATATCAATTTGTTAAGGAATGAATGGACAGCTCCCGCTTCAGAGTGAGTTTGAAATCTCCCTCCTGCCTACCACACCCCCACTCTCATTTCCACTTTCAGTCTCTGTCCCGCGCCCACCCCCAACCTAACCTAGTGGCTGTCGCTGGGTCTTTTTATCTTAAATTCTGAAGGTATCCAATAGGACGTTTCAGTTAAGGACAAGTTGCCTTTATTTGTTTGAAAGTCGGTTGGATTTGGTATTGCTTACAAGTAAAACAACAACAATAATAATAATAACTGCATTTTATTTATTTATTTTTGAACTAACTCAATTGGAGAATTTGTATAAACTTTGGAAAGAGAATGCTAACCGTGCTTTTTAGAGGACTGAAGCTTGTGCTCTGGTGTAAGTGACAGTGCAGCTTACCGGCTAAGACAAGGGGATGGCAGTCAGTGACAGGTTTAAGGTGTTTGTTGAGTCTAAACATCTCTGCATCAAAAACTTTTCCAAGCGCTGTCCCTCTTGGGTCAAACGTTATGATGTCAGCAGTTGCTGCAGTTCTGTTGGGAAGAGAGAGAGAGAAAATGCTTCCTCCTCATTTATCAAAGGGTTAAGAGTTAACTGAAATAAAAATAGATACTGTATAGCATTTGCCAATATATTGTGATATCCAAATAAAACCTTTGTGTTATGTCAGGAAAAATATAGTTGAGTCAGTTTGTTTTGCACAAGTAAAAGATAATCAATAACATTTCAGCAGTTTTTTTCTTTATTACTGCCAAATGGACTTGGAATCTAATTCTCCTTGCATTGTTGCACATACAGTAGGTACAGTATGACTCATAATTTAGATAAAAGGAACCTATTTCTTAAATTATGAGCCTTTCAACAAAAAGATGCTAAAATGCCTAAAGTAAGATTGCAGCTAGGTAGAAAACTTTGTTTTCTCATTTGCCTTCTTTTCTGTCTTAAAAATTAAACACTTCATTAATAAGAAAAAACCCTCTTCATTTTATAATTCTAAGCTTGAAAATTTTATACTCTGAGGCAAAACACCTTGCTTACTTTCCTCTTCAAGTGTAACAGTTCATTGTCAAAATCCATATATGTTTTTTGTAATATTTGTCCTTATGTTTTCTCTAAAAAAACATTGAAGTAACTGCCCCTTTTGGACACTGATATCTGAAAGTCTAGTCTTATAGCAAGATGGGAAAATACCTTTTCAAGTTGCTATTGACACTCAAAAGCCTTCATGGCATGTTATACACACTGGAACATAAGTTTTTAGAATAAGGAAAAATTAGCTGCTTGTGGTTAGTTAATTAATTTGCTACTATGGAACCTTCAGAAATAGAATTTAAAATTTTGCAAAGGAATTATAATTGTTTGAGCAATATTTTATTTAAAATTCAAATGAGTTCTAACTGAAATGAATTAGAAACATTATAGATCACTACTGTGATAGCTTTCATGCAGAAAACCTTTTAAATGCATTTAATTAAGAAATTAGTGTATCATATGAGATTTATAGCTCATGACCTATGTTAATTGTGATCAGAAAAAGGGTAGATGATATGAATTTTAAAAGCTAATTATTACAAACTCTAAAATGGGGTTATATCTCACATAATCAACTCAAGGATTTAGTTAAAAGAATGAAAACTTATTTAATGTATGGAAAATATTTTCTACTAAATATCAGTCGGAATTTTTGTAATGATGTGAAGCTCTTAGATTGTTGAAGGGGATGTATTATAGTTCATATGAAAACCAACTTGACACACATTTTGCTTAGTATAATTATGCCTTAATGCTATGAGAAATGACCTGAGATAGACTCTGCAATTAAAGCTTGCACACATTATGTTTGATCATTATATATAATAATACAGGAAAATTCAAATCTGTACAAGCTGGCTAATTGCCATCAGATTTTTCTTTTCTTTTTTTTTTCTTTTTAATTATTATTTTTTTAATTTCTATGTTACAAGAGCTAGTTGCTTCTTAAAGTTGATGGAAGAAAGTTGCTAGTGTCAGCAGTAATGTGTTTTATTATGCAATTGTTCTTGTTATTCAGATCAGCTAATGGCCCTATGAAATACATAAGCAGTCTGCAGGGAATGAATGATTAATTCCTCTTACGTGTGCTTACTAAAGGAGTTCTTACTAATAAAGAACTGTTACCTGCCTTTGCTTACAGTTGCACTTAGTGAAAGCAAGCATGCTTGATTTTTCCTTTGCTATTAACATATAGTTTTACATGTACGCTGCTGTAATCAATATAATGTGATGATGACTTCAGATATTATTTTACTGTTTTAAAAATAATTCAGAGAAATATATATATATATATATATATATATATATATGGTCAGCTTAGAGTCTAATTAATTAGCATCTTTAGCAATAAAAGATAGTAATATAAGAATCCCTTTGTATTATAAATTGAAGTTATAATGTATAACATAAAAATTACAATATTATATTCTTAGTAAGGTACATCAGTCATATGGAAATGTCACATTTTACAGATTCAAAGTATTTTCATTAGTAAAATTAAGATACCTGAAAACCAGGATATCATGAGAATTATATGTATAACAAGTTAATTTTTTTCAGAATGATTACTAATGAAGATTGCAATTGCTATGGTTACCAGGGGTATGAATTGTTTAGCAGATAAAGTCAGGAATATCAATGGAAGCTTCAGAGTTTCTATACTACTTAAACTGAGAAGGGTGATGGACTAACATTTAAAATATTAACTTGAAAAAATGATCTGAAATTTATTCAACAAGTTGGAAATAGTAGAATCTAATACCTTATATTAAAAAACTAGGCAAATAATTTTGATTGGTGTCTTTTCATATATAATTTCCAATTTTTAACTTTGCTTGGTTAATGTGGCCAATATAATTTTTGATTGAAACGAAGTTTTGCTTAGTGAGTTGATGATGTCTTCATTGTAGTGCCATCACAGTATGCACTTAAAATTCAATTAAGACACAATTAATTACACTACTCAAATAATTTTATTTCACAAAAGAAAATGTTCAACTTATGATTTTCCAGAATTTAAATGAGACTGAAGAATATTAAAGAAGAGAGAATACTAATTCTAATGCTAATTAATAATTATAGTCAATATTAATTTTACAGAACATACTGATGAGAAAGTATTATTTTGCATTCCCTTCTATATGGACATACGTTAATTGAATATAGGCTTTAAATATTTGAATATAAGTTACATACCTAGGACATTTTCCCTTATTTTAATATGCTTGTATACAGGAAATTTACAAATTATTAAAAATAACCATATGACCTGATATTAATATTGTTAATGAATCAATATAATGCTACTGTTTTTGTACTTGTACTTGCCCAAATTGTGATCTACTTTCAAAACTATTTGAACAACTTATCATAAAATATGTAGTTATTTTCCTGTGAATTACAAATTTTACTTATTTTACATGTTTCTTTAAATCTCTTGGGTTTCATTATGGTTTTTCCATTGTCCAGTTAGCTAGAGAAAGAACAACATAGTGTATTATTCAAAGGGCTACTCAGTAGAAGTTGGAAGATCTGGACTATGGCCCGAGCCCTTTTTTTAAAAACAGTGTGTGATTCTACAAAACTCATTTAAACCTACAGCCTCTATATCATCATTTATAAAATGAGAGGGTTGATTGGAAGATGAATTTTAAAAGTTTCCTTCTGCTACTTATGTGAACCTATAAAATAAGATACTACAATTACCTAAAAACTTCATTGGATTATAAGATAAGTTTGGATACCTCAAACATGAACTCTGTTAACTCCATTCAATTGCCAAAGGAGGTGAGGAAAAAGGATGGTTTTAAAAATGGAAAAAAGGTTAAAAAGGGTTATATCCTTATTTCTTATGTTTTCTACTCAGAGTAAATATCCAACAATGTCTTTATAAACACATATGTAGCTTTAAAATTATTTTTGGTTAATTAGCAACAATGGATATATTTCTAAGGATAAAAATTATATAACTATATTATGTGCCATTGATAAATTACTTCTATTGATGAAATATTTGATTTAATCTGGAGGTTGCTAAAACAACTTTTATGGCTAAATAAATAATAGTATTTTTAAAAATCTTGATATTTGCACTGATGTATTTATACATATTTTTGATTTTATTTAAAAGTTCTTATATAGAGTTAATAGAATATTAACATAAATTATTATATTTAGAATGATAACTTACAATACTTGTTTCTTTTCCTTTCCAAGTAAATAAAAACTATTTCTCTGCTGTTGCATAAACATTTGTGTTGCCTTTTCAAGGAAATGTGAAACAAAGCCAGGACATTTCTATTCCATGACTTTAACCTTTAAATAAGTAAAATCTGCATTTTTTTCTTGAAGAAATTAATTATAAGATTGCATAACTTTTAATATCCTTGTGTTCTTAAATGCAAGAAATAACTGTAAATACTTTCTGATACCAGGAAATAAGAGGCATTTCAATGTGAAACTCATTCAAAAGAATGTACAACAGGAATGATAGGTAACATCATTTAACATTAATTCAAAGAGAAATGACATCCATGCAGCTGGTTCATGACATGGAAATGGTCTACCACCAGCCTAAAATACCATGGTTTTCTTTTTAATAGGTTCACTGCTATACTCTTACTTTACAGCTTCACTGATTTCTGCTTCTGCCATTTAACCTGCTAGAAATTCAATACACAACCCATCTTCAAATTAACAAGGCCTTGCCACTCAAAATGAATAGCATATAGCCAAATTGCATCCCTTTTCTAAATATCACACTATAATACCTATAATAGTGCTAAATTAAAAATATTCAGCTTTTTAAATTTGAGACTGGAAGCCATGATTATAATTCATATCAAAGCAATCTCCCCCAAGATATTTTTGGATTAATATTGTTCACTAAGCATTTACTTTGAAAGATATTATGTTAGAGAAAGACAAAGTAAAAAATAATCTCAAAGAGAAGGCACATCTATCATATAAATAAATAAACATAAAAATTAGGCTTTATGGAGAGATGAGAGAGCACTAGCAACTAATGAGATGAGTAAAAAATTGTCCATAGAAAGTGGCAAATTACCTGAACTTTAAAGGAACTCAGAGATTGTATGAGATGAAGAGAAAGGAATATTTTCAAGTCATGGTGATATATCTCCCGTAAAGGCACAAAGGAGAGATGAAATGATAATTTCATGAAATAGCAAGTAAGCCAGATTGTCTGGAATATATAATAAAGTTGACAAAAGGGAAATAAAAATAACAAAAATAAAAGCCTAAAATTATAGGCTGAAGACAGTTCATAGAGGCTATAATGAGCCAATGAAGGTTCTCCTTCAAGAAAATGAAATTCTTTTGGCAGCTTTGTGTAGAATGATTTTTGAGGTTACAAGTTCAATTGGAATATGTTGTAAGAGTTACGAGGACCCCAAAGAGGAGACTTGGCAGTTTGAGTCAGAAGGAGATTCATGGGAGAAATATTATAGAGGTAGAATCAACAAGACTTGATAGATGTATTAGTCTAACCTATCAAGGACTTTTATTTTTGGTAAAATGCAATTTAAAAAAGCAAAATTGATTTAGTCAATTGGTACTGGATTGTTAAGTGATACTTTTTACAAGCATAATCATCTAATTAATAAAACTTTCTTTAGGAAGCTCTGACTCAGAAACTGGAAATTTATTGTATTTATAATGATATCTGTTCTGCTATTTTGTAAGAAATTAAAATAGTGTTATAATTAATCCATAAAATAATAATAATATTGGGATTCTATTCCAGAATGCAAATCCTTAATCACTTTCTTAAGATGTACCAACACATTGTTAGTGAAATATTTAATCTGATATGAATTAGACTACCTTACAAGGCACTGATAAAATAGTCACATTTGCCATTCTATTGAATCAATGAGTTAACAAAAATAAATGTTTGTACTTTAACTATTGTAAAGTAGTTTTTTTTAATTGTTAAATTTAACCAGAATGAAATCAAATTAACAACAAAACTTTTAAAAAATCAGGGAAAATGTCGAAGTATAATAATGCTATTACACCTCTCTGATTATTTTTTTCATACTTTGTAAAATTAATTATTTGTATTTCCTAAAGGTGCCATGTTCTTCTGAATTAAATAAGAAAAACATGAGAGAGGGGGATAAAAGCAATCAGAATTCTAAACATTTAGAGGGTTAAACATATCAGAACTAATAAATGACCTTGTTATCATTCAATTATATCTAGCAGAAGAAATTGTCAGAAATAAAGGTCAATCATGCCTTCTATTATGTTAATTATTTATTTTTCAAAAATAGTTTCTTGTCATTGTTATAGCACAGTGATTAGCATTGTAAAATTTAGATGAATTCCATGTAGTATGAACAGATTAAATCATAAACTTGCTGGAATCTTTTTTTTTTCTCTACATAACTTTTCATTCCTTCATTACATAGCTAGAATCATAGAAATTTGTGCTTCTAAAGGATCTCAAAGGATATGTGGTCTAGCTTGAATCTGGTCAGAAAGTCTTCTATCATATCTCTGAAAAATGTCCAGGTGGACTTCACTTGAAAACCTCCAGTAATTGGAAATTGGCTACCTGGTAAGCCAGCTCAGTCCACTTTTTGATAGCTCTGAATTTGGTGTTCTTTATAATGAATGAAAAATAGAAGTTTCTTAAATTTCTACTCCTTGCCTTCTGAATCCTTACTCTGTCATCCAACTTGTTTGTTGTCATGTCCAACTTATAGTGTCTTTTATCATACCTTTCTAAATAAAATTGTAGACTGAAAATTTTATTGCATTATAAAATAGCTAAGATAGAGAATGTTTTCACCAGGTAGATGATAAATAAATGTTAATCCATGATAAAGTAAATATTTTAAGAAACTGTTATCTATTGTTCCCTAATGCATTCATCCAAATTTACATTATAAGCACAAGTCCCAATAAGGTTTGTGAATTATGTGAATGATGTGGAATATGAAGAATCTTGGCTATTTACCTCCAAAAAAAAGGGGGAGAAATAATTTATCTGTAGCAAAGTTATGCAAATCTTTAGATTTATCTTTGAAGTCTTCAGATTCTCATTTTCTTTATTCTTCTTCCTATACCTTTTTACCATGGTCCACTTTATTATTTCCTACTCCCAATCTTTTACTAGAATGGGAAGGAATCTAATATCATTACTACACTTTTGCCCCATGAATTCATACCAAATTAACTCTCCTTCATATTTCCATTTTTTTAAATCTCTTATCAAATGGAATCATTAAAGAAATTTCAGAAAATACCTAAAAATTGAAGATTATAGATAACTGTTTTATATATATATATATATATATGTAAATCCTCAATGGTAGTAGTATGTATATATCCCTATAGCTCTCTGTCTATATATACACATGTGTATATGTATGCATGTATATATGTGTGTGTATATACATATGTATATATGTACATATGTGTATATACATATGAACACACACATATATACATAAACTTATATTTATATCCAGGTGTATGTATATGTACATATATATATATATATGAAAACATTGCTCCTGTCGTAAAAATAAATATGGATATAGATACATACATATATATATATATATATATAATAGGAGCAATATTTCCCTGAACCCTAAAGTTATAACATACCTAAAGATGATACTGATGATTAGTCATTTGCAGAAACTTGTATAAGAAAGGAGAACAGATTGTCTTAGCTAGTCCTCAAATTTCATCATTTATTCTTAATCTTTCAATTTCCTTCCTTATACTATACTCAGTATTCATACCATTTTCCCAAAACATGCTAGGGATACAGAGATTGATCTCACTGAATATGACCTTTACTTTTGCCCTCATCTCTTTTCTAGATTCTTACTCCATCCTACCCCCCTACCATCAATTTAATGAGTGTATTATCATATATAGGTAGGAAATTTATAGGATTATAGTCTAGCATTTATATTCATTCAAGATTTTAATTATTCAGAAAAACTTGAAAGCAAAAACATTGTCAAGAGTTGCATGTGGCAGAGGAAGAAGGGATTTATTATGTGGAAGGCACACAGAAAATGACTAAAAGAATGAGTTCAGTGAATCTCACATAGTAAGTACTTTGTTGAAGTTAAACAGATATTCAGGTAAAACAAAATGGAAGTTGAGCTTTAGGAAGAGACTTATTTGATAATGAAGACCAAATGGAAAACGTTATGAAAGGAAAAATGGTTGTAGCATTTTCTAGGTAAGTAACAGTGAGAATATCATTTAACTTAGATCAGATCAGCTTTTCCATGTATAGACGGAGCAATTACATGATATATTTCAGTGGATAATTGTGAGGAAATTGACTTAGAAAACTCAAATGTCCTATCAATGGTAACTATTATTATTAATATTTATGGTTTTAAATTTGATAACACGTACATATATGAGATGACTAGCAAAGTGAGAAAAGAAAAAATATGTAATTGGATTTGATAGCATGGAAGTAAAATAGTTTTTTACTTAAATTATATACAATTTATACTTATTTACAATATTATGTAATAATGATTTTGGTATAAATATGAGATTAATTTTATCAGCTATTTGATTATAACTTTGTTTTAAACTTTTGTATATACTATATATGAATTACATGTACATATGTACAAATACGCATACTAAATATATATAATCTGCAATTTTAATAGTCTATTCTGAATATGGTAGTCTCACAACATAAATAAAGGGGGTATCGAATGTTACAAAAAATAGGGAAACTATAATCTTTTTAATATTTATACATTTACATTATAAATTGACATGATTCATTCATGGTAACAAGAGTTGCAAAGTGTCCTATAGCAAATATTTTTTACCTTTTGCATTAAAAGGTATTTTATCAGCACTACATATTTGAGTAGTGTAATATTGATGTTTAATCCATAAATTTGAAAAGATTATAAACATTCTAGTTTCATTGTAATAAATCTCTAAAAATATGGGATAGATTATTACTAATGCACTTCTCATATCTATATGATCTGTGTACAGTTTTCAAAGTAATAATTTAAAATATGATTATATAATTTTCGAGTAAACTTATTTCTGCTTCCCTTATTTTTGGAGCACATGCCAAGAATAAGACATTTAAATAGTTGTACAAGTAACTTTCTCTTTCAAAGGTGAAAAATATGCCAAAATTTAGTGACCAGAGCCATTAGTGCCTGGATTGTTTTTCCTTCCCATAATGCATCTCCCTTCTTCGCAAAGGTTGCTTGCTGATAAACTTTGATGCATTTTCAGTTGTTAATGAGAACTTTGAAGTAAAGAAAGCGCCAGAATGAGCAGTTTTATGATGCACACATGTCCATTCTGGACCTCAGTGAAACTGCTAAACTGTTAAACTGTATGTAACAAGTTGGCAAATTGTGCCTTCTGTCACTAAAGATTTTTAGTAGGAGCTGTGGTCAGAAACACAAATCAAAGAAAGTATGTAATGTGTTGAACAAATGAGCCATAATGCATTTTAATTTTTCAATTAAGAAAGATGAAAGGCTAGTGTATTCCAAGTGTTTAAGAAGACATGACAATAACTTGAGAAGAAATATTTTATTTACCAATTATATAATAGGAATTATAGTCCTACATTCTCTCATTCTGAAGACTATCTTTAATGTTTCTTTGTGGCATGATGGTGATTCTGGTTCCTTAATAGTAAAATGCAAATTTTTTTTTTGGTCCTATGAAGTTGGAATGTCATTGGGTATGACTTTCCAATGGGTCATGTGCTTGTCATTAGAGAGGAGGCTCATTAGCAGACTGGCCACAGGATTATTAAATTTTGACTACAGCAACTCTGGAAGGCTGTCTTCCAAGTCTTTAGAGGGGTTGTGGGTACTTCAAAGATAGAAATACATGCACTGACACATTTGTGGATCCTTAAAATATAAAGAATTATATTGTGACCACTTTTTTTTCAGTAAAAGCATATAGAATATGGTCCTTTGAATAACGGTCTTGCTTCATATGCTTTTAATGTGTTTTATAATGATGCCATGATAGAACTACTATTAGTGATGTGATGTTAAGTTATTTTAAAACTATCATTTAGTTAACAAATAATTGTTTGTGAATATTGATTTGCTAGCGGAAGACTGCAGTATACTGAAAATTGAACTGGCCTTATATTTAGGAGGTATAGTACTGAGCCTATTCTTGGGTGCTTACTGGTATTATTTCTCTGAGCAAATTATCTGGCATCTTTGAATTTCAATTTCCTTACTTGTAACATCACAGAATTGTTGTAAACAATATTTTGCAGCATTAACAAAATGTGAGTTGTTACTAAGAGAGAGAGAGAGAGAGAGAGATTTTAAAGTATTTTTTTCAATGAGCACCTTAAACCTGTATAATATTTACTTCAGGATAGGTTAATTAATGTGCATAATCTTTGTTTTATTGAGGGTTATCATCCTTAGGAATATGTTGATCATTAGAATTTGTTAATCATAGGTGAATATCTTTCCAGAGTATCATTGTTCAGGGCAAAACCCAGAAATAATAAATCCTGTACTGAGGATGACCTGATTCTTTTAAGAAAGAACAAAACTGAGAATTATGAATTAAATCTTAAAAGTCAAGAAGACTCTAAATAGGAGAAAGTTCATTAAAGTCTTTAGGAAACCAAGTTTGGAGAAATACAAAAAGCTATCCAAAGTACATATATTGATAGCAAAAATTCAGTGGAATTAAAGGAAAAATTTAACAAGTATTTCATATTGCGTTTATCAGGAAGGAAGGAAAGAAGCAATTGTTATGTATCTCTTATGTGCCAGGCACTGTCCTAAGCATTCTACAAATAATATTGCACTTCATTCTCATAATCCTGGAAGGTAGCTATCATTATTCCAATTTTGCAGTTGAGGAAACTGAAGCAAATTAATTTAAAAGAATATTTAGAGTCAAAAACTTAGTATATGAATGGAGCTTGGTTTGGAACATGAGTCTTATTCATTGGAAGCCCAGTATATTATTTCCCATGACAACTACCTGGAAAATATGCTTGACAGTAGGTTATTGCTAGCTTCTAATTATTTCTGTCCTTTAAGAAATTGATATAAACCATAAGATATTGTTTAATATCCTAGTGTCTAGTTAATCGACTGATAACAGTTCAAAATTCTTTGATGCCCTATATTTTTCAAAACACTTAGCCCAATCGTATGAGTCAGTGATTATACTACTTAAAAAACTTAAGTAATAAAGTACATAAAATTCATAATCATCATACCTAATATCTCTCATTTACCTCTAAATTTTTATTCCTTCTGCTCCATCATATTTACTCTAATTTGTTTATTCACTAATAGGTTTTTTATTATTTAAGAGAATATTCATAAGGTATTGAGTTAGAACTTCTCAGAAAGTTAAAATAATACTGTTAAGAACTTGTGTGTTTGTGTGAATGTATGTGTGGAGGGGAGGAGAAAGAAAGAAATAGAAACAGCAAATTTGAAGAGCATGACAGTGTTAAATTGTCATTAGTGGACTGACTGCAGGGTTATTAAATTTTGGCTAAATTAGGGATTTGTCTTCAGTTGGAATGATGAACCAGAAGACCTTTTTCTCAGCTGTAACATAACAGATGCTATCAGAATGTGATGACTTTTAGAGCTTGACAAGAATTTTCTGCAATCTTATTTATATGTGTCCATGAGTCCAAGTGTACTCTGAAAATGTTGAATTATTGTTAAAAGCTTATTAATATAGAACCTACCACTTATCTCTGTTTTCTGTATCATTTTGCCACATAAATACCTACAAATTTCACATAATCATTTCAGGAATATAGAATTGTTATCCCAGCTTAGCAAGTAAATTAAGAGGCTCTCTGAAGATAATAAAAAAGGAAAACACTAATGTCATTATCCAATTACAAACTTTTGGAACCCTGAAGTTCCAATGATTCTATGTATCATATAATTTATTTTTAAAAAGATGACAACTAAAAGCTGTGCAAAATATAGAAGTACATCTCAGTATAAAGCAGGATTAGTGTTTTGTTTTATTTTTAATATTTTAATTTATGTTTCAAGTTTCATATAATAAACATAAATATTTCATACATCTTATTTTTGGAACACAAAGGTTGGGGGAGTTATGAGAAAGAATCTGTATTCACAAAGTTTAAATTTTGTTTTTTTTCCTTATAAATTTAATGAAACTACCACAAATAAAAATCACAGCAGAGGAATTGGAAAGAAGGCAATAATAAATATCAAACATTGAAAATCTATTTTTAAAGCTAACTTAGGAATAAAGTCTTTTATTAGGTATAATGACACAATTAAATGACCTAAGAACTTCAAGGAAAATGTAGCATGCATAATGTTTAAAAAATAATTATTAAAATGTATGTATATATACATACATATGTATATAAGTGTGTGTATAACCTTTCTTTACAAAGTTTTAAAAATTTGTTCCAACTTATCAATTTGCAGATATTACTAGTTGCATAGAAAGTTCTATACAACTATGATCTGGATCCTCATTAATTATGATTATATTATTAATATATTTTCTTTGTTTTATGTTTTTGAACCATTTACTTATAATGTCAAGGGTTGATAGAATCATTGACAAAATCTTCTATTTTCAAGTAGGTGAGAGTTGCCAACAAAATACACTGGGGTGTAAACAGCATCCCATTTCAGGTATCAGAAATAAAACTAGGATGGAATTTGAGGATTTTACAAGGCTGCCAATTCAGTGCTGATAAATAGGACTCATCATTTGTAAAAGGAATAATGCATTGTTGTTAAATGAGTTCACAGTATGAAATTGATAAAATCAATTCATTAGAAGTCTTTACCTCTTATACTAGCCTTTATCTGCACCTTCATAAACTTGCTGAGTCACTGCCACATGTAACCATAGATTTAGAAATCGAAGGGATTTTAGAGACAATACAATTCAAATCTTCATTTTATAGGTGAGGAACTAAAGTAGCCAGAGATGTTAAGGAAATGACTTCATCAAAGTTACTCAGCTACTAGGTCGGTGGCTAATGTAGGATTTGAGCTTGCATCATATCTTACTCTCAGCTCAGCATTCTAACATGTACAACACCAGCTACCTTGCTGTGTTAGGTGAGGCAACATTTAAGGTTGAGGTCAGCTGTCACAACTAAATGAAGCTGTATTCTAGAACAAGGCTTTCATGAGCACACACTAAATTGTATTCTACTCTTAACTGCTTTGTTTCTGATAGCCTGAGGTCAATAGGAAGCTAAGCAGTGACCTGGATAAATTGTTCACTTTGGCATCAAGAAAACCTGGCTTCAAGTTCTGCCTGACATTTATAATTTCTGTGACTCTCAGTAAGTCATTCAATATAAGTATGCTTCCATTTCTTCCTCTATAAAAATCTCAAATGGTACTTCTGAAAACTGAGAGAATATATGAAAAATTTTTTGCAAATATATGAGTGCTCATTGTCATCATTGATATAATAGTCATAGACATACAAGTCATCGTACTTGGAGTTATAATATGATTTGTGTACCAATGGAGCAGTCAATCTGAATAAGTTAAGTAGTTATAAATAATTTATATTATTGTTGAAGAAGTGGGGTGAATTTAGTCATAAATATATATTTTAAAACTGGAAGAAACTTCAAACATGGCATAATCAAAGTCATAACTGGACAAGAGCTTTCTCTGAAACATATCAACAAAATGGTTGTGCTGGTCATACTTGAACAGCTTCAGTAGTGGAGACTTCTCTACCTACTGGGTCAGCCCATTCTTCTTTGCACCTATATAAGGTAATTTTTAAAAACTAAAACTTGACAATCATCAATTTCTTCTAGTCGTTCCTACTTTTTCTTATAGTCCAAGTAAAACAATTCTATCACAGGATAAATTCACCTCAAAAGAGTGATATATCAAATGATTAATAGGTAGAAGAAAGGCAAGTTCTGTATATATTCAAATGCTTTGGAATTAGATGTCTTTGTTTTAATTCTTTAAATGTTTTTTCATAACTTTATTAGAGAATTAAATTTACTATTCTTAGTTCAATGTATAATTCATCAGTGTGAATTAGTTAATTCTTTTCAGCTATGTTCTATTGGTATGACAGCATAGATTGGGAGATTATCTAATAAGGAGCTGCAAATGTTTTTTCTCACATATAATCTTAACCCCACTGAGGAAGCATCATCTTCAAGAAATGTCTTGGATTCTGACCTTTTTGTTTATTCTTTTACATTCTAGGTGTAGAGATTGTGGGGCTTTTCTCCCTAAGCTTGGGAGAACAAACCACAGTAATATTGAAGTCAGAATCTATCCTAAGTTTTATAAAAAGTGCAATATAATAATTGCAAGGAACAATGAGAAGTATGTAGAAATTATAGTATAAATTTGAACCTATTCCTCCAAATACCGAGTCTAAAACAAGCAACCAAAGAGAATATCCATAGCCAAGAAATGGAGTGTCTTGTTTTTGGAACAGACAGGAGGATAGTATTACTGAAGAGTATATATGGTAGAAGAGGACTAGATTACAAAGGGTTTCAATGACAAAGCATTTTGTATTGTTTCTGAAGGCATTAGGAAGCCACTGGAGTTTAGTGAGTAGCTCTATGACATGATCAGATCTGTGCTTTAGGAAAATCGGTGTAGTTGATGATTGGAAAATATATTGGAGAAGACAGAGATTTGAGACAGACTGACTCATCAGTGGGTCTGTTGCAGTAATAAAAGCATGAGAAAATGAGGTTCTATATTAGAGTGGAGGCAGTGTCAGAGAAGAGAAGGGAGCATATTCAAAAGATGTTAGAAAGTGAAATCATCAGCTCTTGACAATAGCTTAGATATGGGTGGTTAGAAGATAGTAAAGAATCCAGGATAACTTTTAGGTTATGAATCTGAAGCATTTGGAAGATAGTATTGCCTTTCACAGTAAGAGGAAAGATAAGAAATGGGGGAGATACATTAAGGAGTAAGACAATGAGTTATGTTTTGGGTAAATTAAGTTTAAAATGTCTACTGAACATACAGTTTGAGATGTCTGAAAGACATTAAGAGATGTGAGACTGAAAATCAGCAAAGAGATTGGGGATGGAAAGGTAGATTTGAGAACATCTTAGAAATTATAATTAAATTCAGGTTAATGATGAGTTTACTAAATAAATTTCTATTAGGACATAATAATGAGGATATCTATGATTAAAGAGAATGATCTGGAGGAGCATCTAGCAAGAAAAAAGACAAAGAAAGTTTTGAAATAAGTAGGAGAACCAGGAGAGTTTTGTGTCTTAAAAACCTAGAGAGAAGAGAATCTCAAGAAGAGAGTGATCAATAGTATCAAAAGCTTCAGAGACATCAAACAAAATGAGGTTTGAGAAAAGGTAGTAATCCTTGGTAGCTAAAAGATCATAAGTAATTATGGAGAGATTATGAAACTAATCTCTAAGTTAAACAAATCAGAAGCCAGGTTGTAGTATTAAAAAGTTAGTGAGAGGAGAAAAAAATGGAGACCTTTTTTCTAGACAGCTTTTTCAAGGAGTTTAGCTACAAAGGGCAGAAAAGATATAATTATAAAATTGGGTATTTTTTTAGGATAAAGGAGACATGAACATGTTTATAGACAAAAATACTGAGCCAGTAAAAAGATCAAGATAGAAATAAGTGAAGGGGAGATAATGAAAAAGGAACCAATCTATTCGAGAACACATGATATAGAATGGGATCACTAGAACAAATAAAGTGGTTAGCCTTGATTAGGAGTAAGACCCCTTCATTGTATGAAACACACATAAAGGATAAAAAAAATATGGTGACATGCGCTTGAATGATAGGAGATGAAGAAAAGAGAAAAAGGAGGTCATGGTAATGGTCTCAGTTTTTTTCTGTAAAATATAAGGCAAGGTTCTCACCTGAGAAAGTGGGGAGAAGGAGTGAGTATATAGGAGGTTTGAAGAGGGATGAAAAGATTTGGAAGAGCTCCTCTGAAGAGTGGAATAGTGAATTGATAAGGGATATATAGAAGGATTGCCTAGCAGCAGTAAGAACCCAAATGAGCTAATATAACAGATTTAGAGTGGATTTGTCAGAAGAGTTGTGTGGTTTTTTCAACTTTTGTTCAGCAGCACATGTGTAGATGATGAATGTTGGCAATGATCCAAGACTGAGGCTTGGCTGGGTTTAATCAGCATTATAATAATAGTGGGAGATTAGAGATAGAAGAAAGGAGGACATATAGAGTTGAATTGGTTCATCAAAGAAGCTGAAGAGTGAATACTGCAGGACAAATAGCCTGGAAGAGAATTGAAAGTTTAAGGAAGTAGAGTCATAGTGTGGGCAAAGAGTAGGGTTATGTAAAGGAAGTAAAAGAGAAAGGTGAAAAGTCTTTTTCACTTTTCTTCACCTGAAAAGATAAAAAAGATTATGGTCAGAAAAAGGGATTTCAGAATTCTTGAATATATATTACATTTGTTAATGATGGTAAGATTGAAGTTATAAACCACCTTTGTATTTGACTGAAGTGTGATAAAGGAGTAACTCATGGAAGATCAGTAAGTTGAGAAATGGAGTGGTTAGAGTATTTGAAGAGAAATAAATATGTATGTTAAAGTCTCCAAGAATTGGGAACAGGATATGGGTAGGAGAGAACAATTGTAAGCAGGTATTGAACTAATTGAAGAAGAGGAATGATCTGGGTATCTGTAGGCAACAGGGATTTTCTTGAATGGGTGGTAGATGTGAATAGCACGAACCTTAAAGGAAGAAAGGTTACTGAGGGATATAGAAAGAGGAAGGACCTAGAAGTCCTCATAGAGAGTAAAGAATATGCTAATTTACCTGATTTGACAAAGCTGTCATCAGGAGAAAGTCAATTTTAGTAAGAGGTAATAGATGGAAAAAGTGAGAGAGGAATAGATTTAAGAAGAAGAAAAGTAGGTTGCTTTTGGAAGAAAAAAAATCATTCCAGATGGCACAGTGGAAGGGATAGGTAGAATTAGGTGAAACTTTGAAATAGGAAAGTTGAAGGTATTGAAAATTATCATTCAGATGGTTGTACTATATTGTGGGGTTTGCAAGATGATCTATAAGAGTTCAAGGCCACTGGAATGTGAAGTATAGTCAGATATGAAAATGGTTATTATTGGGTAGAGATTGCCATTCCTCTCTCCTCAAAGGATAGGCAAAGCAGGAGATGGGAGGCCTGAAGTTGAAGGGAAAGGAGTTGCTTTTCTTTATACTGACAGTTCTTCCCATCAGGGGAGATAGAAGGTAGAAGATGCCTTTTGTTGGTATAGACAGAAATAGTTGCTTTGGGCAGAAGAAAGATTTCTGGCCTGGCTACCAGCATCCTACCTCAGAGAACTTGCTGGACTAAGCAGGAGAAGGAAGACTTAAGGCACAAATATACCTATCTTCTGAGATCTTCTATGTAAAGAGCTGGCTATGAGGCAGCAAAAGGAAGTGATAAACTCCTTGTGAAGCTGATAGTTACATGGCTTGGCACAAAGCAACTTTTGCACTGAATACTAATTCAATTTTGGATGTTTGAGCATTAATATCCTCATAGAAGATAGTAGATACATTAATCAGATTGCCAAAGTACTTTTGTCATCTCTTTCATATTACATAGCTATGATTCTGGCTTTTTTTTTTCCAAGAAATGTTGTTTTGGTAAATGGATTCAAATTTGTCCTGCAGGTCATTAGTCCAGGGGAAATTGAAATGTTTGTCTTTAATCACATGAATAATTCCCCTGATCTTTTCTGTAGAGATTTCTAATATAGTATTATAATGGGAAATTGAAACTTCTTAAATGCTTGCTTTCTCTTCACTATGTATTGATTAAGGTATCTTCAAGACTAAAGTAGTAGTTTAAAATTCATATTACTTATTTACTTTAAATTTATAGACATATATTTGCTATTAGCAAAGCTAGCTGCTGCAGTGGATAAAGAAACAGATCTGGATTGAAGAAGACTCATTGAGGTCAAATTTAACCTCAGATATTTACTAGTTCCATGATGCTAGAAATGTCACTTAGCTGTTCAAAAAGTTTCCCCATACTTCCTTCCGGGGGTGGAGCCATGGTGGCGGAGATCAGACAGGATTCTCTGTAACCTCCTCTAACCTCCCCTCAAACCAACAACATATGAAGCCTCTAGACTGATTCTGAAGCAAAAAAATCCACAATACCTGGAGAACAACACGATTCTAGAAGAAGATACTCTGGAAGAACCTCAAAAGAGGTCTGTTTTAATGGGGCAGGGGGTGGCCTACTGAACCCAGACTGC